>CAJVRN010000238.1:2102500-2125000 GCA_911728415.1 Lagocephalus sceleratus | reverse complement strand
CGGGGGGGCGATACTCGCCACACTCGCACGCGGTGACTTGGGCCCCACTTCGGGCGTTGACGCTGATTATTTAAGGCCTGTCTGGTGCGCGTCCAGTATTTATAGCCTCTCCGGCAGACGGAAACCGGACCGGGCGATGACGTAACCGTAACAGGTGCTCGTGCGCTCGTCCGGTCATGTGATCGACGGGTTCCACCGCGACACCCCCCCCCCACACACCCTCGCACTAAATGGCCCGGACTGAAGGCTCTGATAACTACGGGGGGGGGTGAAACAAAGGTTCGTGTATCACCGTGGTTACCAGAAGCTCCACCTGTTTGAACCACCGTCTATAAGGGGTGTTCAGGAGCACCAGCTTGTGCTGGCGGTGCTGGTCTACTGGGAGCACTGGTTCTGGGTCATTGGGAGTCTCCACGTCGGTCCCACCTGAAACCGTGGTGACATCGGTGTCAGCGTGACTACGACCCACGAAAACGCCTGTTTTCTTCATGTTCTCAGATGTTACGCTCAGATGAACAACATGGAACAACCGGAGCAGAGGAGGGATGTGAGTTAAGTCACCTACCATTGATCCATATGGACCAGGAGCTGATCAGCATGATCAGGAGGAGAGGAGAGGAGGAGAGGAGGAGAGGAGAGGAGGAGAGGAGGAGAGGAGGAGAGGAGAGGAGAGAGGAGGAGAGGAGAGGAGGAGAGGAGGAGAGGAGAGGAGAGAGGGGAAGAGAGGAGGAGAGGAGAGGAGACGAGGAGGAGAGGAGAGGGGAGAGGAGAGAATGGGAGAGGAGGGGAGAGAGGGGGAGGAGGGGAGGAGGGGGAGGAGGAGAGGAGAGAAGGGGAGAGGAGAGGAGAGAGGGGAGGAGAGGAGAGGAGGAGAGGGGAGGAGGGGAGGAGGGGAGGAGAGGAGAGAGGGGAGAGGAGAGAATGGGAGAGGAGGGGAGAGAGGGGAGGAGGGGAGGAGAGGAGGGAGGAGGAGAGGAGAGGAGAGAGGGGAGAGGAGGGGAGGAGAGGAGGAGAGGAGAGGAGGAGAGGAGGGGAGGAGGAGAGGAGCAGAGAAGGAGAGGAGGAGAGGAGAGGAGGAGAGGAGAGAGGGGAGGAGAGAAGAGGAGGAGAGGAGGAGAGGAGGAGAGGAGACGAGGAGGAGAGGGGAGGAGGAGAGGAGATGAGAGGAGGGGAGGAGAAGAGAGGAGACGAGGAGGAGAGGAGGAGAGGAGGGGAGGAGGAGAGGAGCAGAGAAGGAGAGGAGACGAGGAGAGGAGAGGAGGAGAGGAGAGAGGGGAGGAGAGAAGAGGAGGAGAGGAGGAGAGGAGGAGGGAGAGGAGGAGACGAGGAGACGAGACGAGGAGGAGAGGGGAGGAGGAGAGGAGAGGAGATGAGAGGAGGGGAGGAGAAGAGAGGAGACGAGGAGGAGAGGAGAAGAGGAGAGGGGAGGAGGAGAGGAGACGAGGAGAGGAGACGAGGAGAGGAGATGAGAGGAGGGGAGGAGACAAGGAGGAGAGGAGAGGGGAGGAGGAGAGGAGGAGGGGAGGATGAGAGGAGGGGAGGGGAGCTGATGCCGTCAGTGGAAACCCGAGTTAAGAGGCGACAGCAGATTAAACGTGTTTACAGTCTTTTGAGCATCCGGGCTTTTGTTTGCGTTCTCGGCGTTCGCGGGCAGGTCGATGGAGGCGGGGCCCGGCCTACCCGAGCCCGTTTTCACACGTTTCGCGAAGCGCTCGGCTCTCCGGGCAGGAACGGGACCCCGTGGAACGGGAGAATGACAGCGGGCGCAGACAAAAGAGGCTTTAATTGAATGATGAAGTGGTGGAGTGAGACTAAAAAGAGCGTGGAGGGAGAGAGTGAATAAATCACAGCAGGGATAAATAAAGAAGATAGAGTAGCGGATGCCCCGCTAGTTGTAATGTATGCCTGAGGATGAACGGCGGGGTGTGTGGGACAATAAAAGAGGAGGCAGGAGAGCGAGACGAGCGGAACCGAGGAGTGTTGTTCGCTGCCGCGGGAAAGTCGGAAGGAGGGAGCGCCGGGGAGAGGGCGAGGGAGCGAACAAGCGAGCGTGTGGGGAGGAGGAGGAGGGGGGGGCTGTTTTACCTGCGATGCGCCCGAGGGGGGAAGAGATAGCAGGAGGAGGAGGAGGAGGAGGAGAGGAAGTGAAAAGAGCGTGGAAAGAGATTTAAGGAGAAGATGGGGTGGGTCAGGTACGTAGCGCCCGGGGACGGGCAGATGGGGGGGGGGGCAGATGGTCAGGTCAAAGGTCAGGTCAGCTGGAGGTCAACTGGAGGTCACCTCAGGTCCTACTGGGCCTACTATGGGCTCCCCTGAGCCCGCCTCGCAGCTTTCTGAGACTTTAACCCGCCTTTAAACGAACGCCACGAAGGTAGCGGAGCGAGATTAGCATAGCTAGTTGGCTACATCAGCAAATATAACGCGTTCTTTCGTCTCCTCTTTGATCGCGGTTTGTTTCTAAATCGTGTTTTTCTTGTAACCCCCCCTCCTTTCATCCACACCTTCACTTGAAAAGGAAACAACGCCGTTTCGCCGTCTCCCAGCCTCGGTCCCGTTCGTCCGCGTCTCGCAAGAGGGAATTCTGATCAGACGATGAAACGAGCGAGTGCGAGGAAATGATTAAACCGCTCGTTTCCCCGGATTAACGATAGCGCCGCTGATCTGCCGCCGCGTCCGCCGTATCTGATATTGCATCTACGCCCCCCCCCCCACCCCCAACTGCGAGCGACTCATTAAGGAAATCGCGATCGATCGGGACGTCCGCCGACGCGTCTCACCTGTGGTGAAATGTCTGAGGCAGGGTGGGCGGAGAGGTGGGGGGCGTGGCCAGGCCAGGCGAGTAGGGGTGGTACGGCGTCTTCTTCAGCGCCTGGATCAGGTTGTGTCTGTACTCGGGGTCTATGGACCAGAGGGAGCCCTTGCCTATGCTCTGAAAGAGAGAGAGAGAGAGAAAGAGAGAGAGGAGGAAAAGAGGGGAGAGCGGGAAATGTTAGCGGGTCCCTCAAAGCACATCGCAAACACGCGGCGCGGAAAAAAAATCCCAAACACGGAGCTCAAAGTTCAGGCCCGACCTGTACACACAGGCCCGGATTCTGCTGGGAGATAACGCTGGGAGGAATGAGAATTATCACTCCACGTTTCCCTTCCTCTCTGGAGCAAAAAAATATAAACCGGGTAGCGTTTTCTGACGAGGACATAGGCAGACTCTTTAACTTTTTCCCACTCCAGAGGCGATGACGGTGTGTATTTTTAGATCAAAGCAGCACCTAATGAAGCTGTCGGCCCCCGATCCCAGAGAAATCAGCCTATAGATTATGGAGAGGGGTGGAAGCTCTGAAGTGGGGGGGGGGGGTCCTTGAAAATGCACTCCCCGTCTCCATCTTCGACTTCTCGGCACTTTCATCTCGACATCTCAGCGTGGCGAAGGACCCCGTGTTTGTGTACGCGCGGCTGGCTGAGCCGAGGTGGGGGGGATTTAAGGCGTCCTGCCTCGCGTTGGGCTCACTTTAGAGCGCTCTGTGATGTAAAGCAGGTACAGGCTGCAGGGTGGGGAGATGTCACGACTGCACGCTTCTGATTTCTGCTAATACTGCGAGGAATCTATTAGGAGGGAAATGTCAGATGTGCCAGAGCCGTGCGTGTGAGCATTAATTGGAGACAGACCGAAGAGCATTTGATATCCAAGTGTGTGTGTGTGTGTGTGTGTGTGTGTGTGTGTGTGTGGGGGGGGGGGGCGGGTGCAACCTTGCTCGTGTCGGTGGGTCAAGAAGATGAAAAACCAAGAGGCGACTGGCGTTTGTAGAAAGCATTTCACTTACTTGACGCCCGTCCCGGAAGCGCAAACAGCCGAGAAACGCAACGAGTAGAAGTCGAGATGCGAGTAAACAAAGCTCGCGACGTCGATTTTGATACCGGTTCGTGCGGAGAAAGCCGGCGAACGCACCACGATGCCTTTTTTTTTAGAGAAAAGCCCCTTCGCGAGGGAGGCGGCCGTCCCTCTCGACTCCGCTTTGAACCCACAAAGAGGTAAACGGGTCGTCGTGGCGGCGAAGGCGCCGGGCCCGCGACCTTTCTGCTGGAAAAGGACCGGGGCCGCCCCCTCGGGGGAACTCGTAAGAGCCGTGACGGATTTAAAACAGTAGGGCGACACTTCCGTTACAAACGCCGCCATGTTTCCAGGATACCGAAAAACATCCAAGAACTCTCCGAGACCGTCCCCCCCCCCCCGCCGTTCAACGAGCCCTCTGTTCCAACCTGCTTCACCGCCGCCCCGCTTTCATCCCGCCTCCCCCGCCGAGCCGCCGAGCGTCCGACTGATCCGTCGCCACTCGGCTTTTAAAATTAACAACAGCGGACCGCCGGAAGCAGGCGGGATCGCTCTGAATTAAGGAGGACGACGCGGTCACAGTTCCAAATGTCGCATTTATGCGAAGCTAAGCTAACTAGCGGTGAGTCGGTCGTTAGCAGTTAGCAGTTTCGCTCGTCGTAAAAAGAAGGAAAAAAGGTAAAAAAAAAAACAAACGAGCAGACGTTGAAAACGCTCCCGAAGTTCCGGTTTCGTTAGAGATGAGGCCGGTCCCTCTCCTCGTCCCTTCCCGGCTGGAGAACGCCAGCGTTTGAGCGACAGCGCGGCGCGTTTGAGCGTCTCGCTGCGTCGAGGCCGCTAAAGTTTAAACTGACGTCTGGCGGCGGCGGCGGCGTTCGGCTAAACGCGCGGAAAATTACAGTGATTAGTCAAACTTGAAAAGCGGCGACCGAAATTGCAGGGTCGCGGCGACTCCGCCGTGGGGGGGTTGGGGGGTCCCTACGTTTGTGTCGACGGCCGTAACGCCGCTTCCACGCGCGGGAATTCTCTGAATCAATCGAGCCCCGGCTAGCAGAGATCCCTCATAATAACGATGATTAAAAACTCTATCGGGCCTAATGAGCGATGATCGGGCAGCGCCTCGGCGGACGCGCCGTCAGTCAGAGCCGCCGGGCCGCCTTGACCTTGCGAGGGGGGAGAGGGGGGGGGCGCTGGCGTGAGGCCCGCCGCCTCCGCCCGCGTCTCCTGCATTAGTATGGAGGTCTTGTTAAACACGGGCCATATGCGCGACTCTGTGTGTGTGTGTGTGTGTGTGTGTGTGTGTGTGTGTGTGTGTGTGTGTGTGTGTGTGTGGCGACTTCCCTGGGGAGCGCGATATTACCCAGCATGGGCCGCTCCCGGGAGCGCCGCTGCCGCTGCCAGCGACGCCTCTCCCGGAGAGCACGATATTACACACACATACGCTCGCTCCCGCAGAGGTGACCCCCCCCCCCCGCCGCCGCCGGGGCCAAATTTCCCCTCGCACCTCCGGCGCGCCAGAAGCGCCTCCACGTACGGGCGAGCGCGCGCGTCCGCGTGTGATCCCGCCGTCTGCCCACATGCCAGACGATTAAATCAATGCTCTTTATAGAAATTCTGCCGAGGCCCTTCGCCTCTGCCAACCGGACGACCAATCGAAAGAGCTCCATCCCCGGCGCCCCCCCCCCCCACCACCACCACCGACGGCTGACAGGCCAATCAAAGGCCGCAGCTAAGCGGGGAAGGGCCCGTCACCTGGGCTGGAGTTGGTGGTTTCCGTGGCAACAGGCATCGCCGGCGTTTGGAAGTGATGAGGAGGCGAAATTGACTTTTTATTTTGTGACAAATTCGGAAAGCTGCGAGGGGGGTTGAGGAGGGGTGAGGGGGGGGGGGGGCACCACATCTGAGGAATCGATTGCCGCGTTAAAAAAGCGCCGTGGGCCAGAGATTGAGCTTTCAGCGAGGGTCGGGCTTGATAGCGCCACACCGATTTAAAAAAAAAAAACGTCGCGTTACGAAAGACCGAAGGTCTCGACATTCCCCCGAAACGGTGTTTTTAACCTCCGTTTATACGGCCCCCCCCCCATCCCATCTGCTCGCCCTTCACCTGAGCACTCTTTTCGGCCGTTCCCGTTGCGCGCGCCCGCCCGCACTCGAGCCCGAACCGCCCGAACGGTTCGCGGCTGAAGAGCTGGATTACACAAGCGATAATCCGCGACTCCGAACGTTAACCCCGGCTGCGAACAGCGTCTCCCACGGCGCCAGATTAAGAGAGGCTGGGGGATCGCCTCCGATTTTTAAAAGCGTGAGCAACGTCGCGCTCAAAAAGAATCGGGTTTAACCAAAGCGTCCGCGGCCCGATGGCTTCCCGTCGCGACGGGAGGAGCCCCCGCGACAAAACCGCGAGGCGACGGAAAGAAAACCGAATTCAGAAAACGGCGAAAAGAAGGAGGGAGGGAGGGAGAGAGGAGGGAGAGGGAGAGCTGGTCGCGCGTTGCCAACATCTGTTTCCTGTGTTATATAAGCCGTGGGGGCCGGCCTCCCTTGGAAACGGGAGATATTAAAAAGTCCCCACTGCCGCTGACCCCGGCGGTAACGCGACACTGCTGCTACCGCGTGTTTACACGCCGCCCGAACGCCGCCGTTCGAGTATCGAGACGCGCGGAAACGCGTCCCGCCGTGAGACAGTAACTCAGACAGACGTTCGCGCTCGCCTACTTTCCCCTCGCTTCCGTTTCCTCTGGTGAGTTTTATTTCCCCTTTTCAACGTCTGCTCGTTTTTTGGTTTTTTTAACCTTTTTTTTTTTTCTTCTTCTTTTTATGAAGACCGAAACGGACCCGACTCACCCGCTAGTTAGCTTAGCTTCGGGTAAATGCGATATTTGGGATCGCGACCGTCCTCCTTTATTCAGCGCGATGCCACCTGCTCGCACACCTCTGAAACCAACAAAGTCATTCCAAAGGTTTGTTTCTTGGTTGTTAGCATTAAGTAGAACCCTGAAAACGAAGCAAGAGCATTACGGGAGCTTATGCCCCTCGTAAAATTGTTTTTTCTCAGTTTATTTAAACAATTTATGGGATAAACACCTTTTCTTCCCTTCACATTCTCCTAGTTGTGTGCTTTTATGGCCTCTTTTGTCATTATGCTCAGTTCAGTTATCTATTTAATGCCCATTTCTTTATATTCATATCCAGGAAGTAGAATCAATTGTGTTCCCACAGAGAAGCACTGAGAGGAAAATAGTTCAATTCAAGACTGAGAACGTTCAATATTTTTATATATTTGTCAACAAATCCCATTAAAAGAGCAAATGCAACAGTATATTAATGTTATGAACAAGCTGCCTGGTTACCCACACCCGCACTTCTGCGCTGCGGAGCTTCATTGTTGTCCAAAACCTATTAAAAACACATTATTGAGTCTCACTGCTGCTCCAGATGACACAGATGAACACAGATTGCTGTTTATTTCAGCGAAACTGTCCGTTCCGCTGCGGAATTCTCTCCGGAAATCTGCAACGATCCCCATCTGAAAACGCAGATATTGTTGAGGCCTCCTCCGTCCCCCGCCTGTTGCTGCCGTTTGCATTGGGGGGGGGCAGGAAGCCTCGGCCCGTACAGGCGCAGCCGTTTTCCGCCCGCCGCCGAAAATTCAACCTCAAACAGTTTAATCGTAATTAACGATGGCATCCATCAAAGCTCGGAGACCCGTCGTAAGCGGTTCATCCCAGCTATTACGAGAATAGAAAGTAACTTTGGTTTCAAAAGCAGTCGTGAAATGAGATTACAAAGACAGATGATGCGGGGAGAGCGGCGCGCAGCCAGCCTGCTTCAGAGGAGCGTGGCGTAACATCGCCAGGGACCCGGTTACCCCGGCGCATTTTCATTTGCGACGCGACTTTTATCGCCAATCTAAAAGAAACATGGCTGCGCACAACGCTGCGATGGACACGCGCACGCAGTCGGAGCAAAAGCGTTAAGCCCGGTCGAGTTTAAGCCTGTTGAATCGCAGCAGGGAGCGTCCATATTTTCCCTCCATGCACAGATTATCAGAGGATTATTAATATAATAGTCGGCCAGAAAGACGACCAAACAGTCATTAAGATATTGAGTTCACCGGGTGAAATAAGAGTTCCAAAGCGGAAAGATCGTGGAAGCAGAAACGAGGGAAGGGGAGTAAAAAAATTACAAAGAAAGGCCATTGTTTTCATTTTAAGTGAGATGGTGGGACAACAAAACCGAAGTGGAAGCGGGTGTCTCAAACCTCATTTATAACTGGTCTTAATGATTCTGGACCTGGTCTTAACCTCCTCAGACCCCAGCTCTTCTCTGATACACATCCTTAACCTGTCTATTCAGGATTATTGGACCTGATAAGTGTAAAGACTGAGAATCATGTTTAAACAATACTGTGAAACAAGTGGTTTGTGGGGACAATGATGTCCACATACAGGGACAATGATGTCCACATACAGGGACAATCAGTCTAAATGTGTAATAATATAATGTTTATGGGTCCATGTATTTGGCCCCACACTAAGAAGAATGAGCTTTTATATGATAGGTGACCCAACATCTAATGTTCACACGTGTGGACGCCAGGTCTGAGGAGGGTAAAGACACACACGTGTGTCCCGAGCAAAGGCTCGTCCTCCTCCTGCACGCGCAGTCGGCGTCCTAAAGAGAAACAATCGCGTCCACCGTCGGCGCTCAGGTGTGAACTTCTCACAACCCCCCCCCCCAGAAGATTCATCTGCGGAGCTCGCGGCATTTCCGCCCGCGGCTGGCTTCATTAAACACATTCTGTTCCCGTCTCGCCGCGTTTCCAGTCCCTTCAATCAAACTTAAACCGGTGAGCGGAAAACAACCATCAACGCTCCCAAATTTTCCTGTGAAACGCCGATTACAGTCGAGGACTCCCGACGCGCCGCTAACAAATCGTCACTTGGCAATTAATTTTCCTGAGACGGTTTGAGCTTCGCTTCCTCCTCCGTTCGTCACGGTAGTATAATTTTTCGCTGCCGCGAAAGTTCTCTGAGAACCGAACATACGGATGTTTAAATCGCGTTCCAACGACACGTTGCAACAAGTCTTGTCTATAATAAAAGGAACATGTTGCACGCAGCCACAAAACACACAAAAAAAACACAAACCTGTCATTTTAAAGGAGTATTTTAAAAGGAAAAAAGCCACGAATAAAGCAGAAATGATTCGACACCCGTCTTTTTCGGAGAAAAGACGAGAAGACGAGTTCTGCAACTTTTTAACTGGAGTTATTTTCCAGCCTTATTAGGTCTCCTTCAACCAGCACGGCGGGGAAATATCCTCAGGAACACGCTTGACTGTGTCCCTGTGGCTGGAAAAACACTTTATGGTAGCCATTTAAAAAAAAAAAAAAAAAAGAATTACAATATATGAGGTCAAAGGAAACTATGAATCTTGTGAGTGTTTCAGTGTGAGTGTGAATATCAGTGGCATCAGCACATATCAGCGAGTACTGCAGCTTCAGGTGAGCGCGCCTGGTGTTTGTTAGCGGAAGCCGCCGACGACCGCGTGCCCGGTCTTGAAAACTGTCAATTAAAGGAGGGTTTTCACGAGTCGTGAATGCCCCAGCAACAGGGCGACGGGCCCCCCCCACGCCGCTGGAGTCTGTTAATTACGGCACGAGCTGAGGCGCGAGCTGCCCCGAAAAACTTTGGGAGAGAACGTATGCGCCTGATCTCTGGACTGGACTGTGCACGCTTTCGCCGTTAATTAAAGGAAACGTGCGCTACCTACATGTGCGCTGGTGTTCCTGAGGCTTGTGTCTGCGCACGTAAACGCTCATCCGAGACCTCGGCGACGCTCTTTTTACTCATGACAACAAATGAGGTCATTGGCGCTCATCTAAATGACTGAGTTTGTTTTCTTTACTCCGTCCTGATCAGGAATTGAGTTTACGCTGAGAGCGATTCTGCAGCATCCCTGGGAAATCGCTTCACCTCCCGTCTGTTTGGGGGCTAATTTGATGGTGAATTTTGCTTCTGGACTAATTTTAATGAAGGAGGACGGTGAACGGGCCAAAGAGGGCCCATTAAAGTTATGGGGGCACATTAAGGCACTTTAATTTTAAGGGATAATTGGATTGTCGGAGGTGGGTGCAGCTCTAAAAATAAACACATCACGCGCACAAGGAAATGTCAATAACGTGGTTTTTTTCCCCCTCGTTCAAGAGAAAAAAGCACGTCAAAGCAACACGTGACGTTCGCCCCCTGCAGATGTTTTTGGGGGGAAAAAGGGATTGAGGATGTCCGTCATCTCAGAGAGGTTAATGACAAACTTAAGAGAAATTACAGTGGGCTCAGATTACAAAACTGCTGTTGTCTCTGCTGCCATGTCATAAGAGGCTTTGAGAAATATATCTGTTTGAATGGCTGTGTGTGTGTGTGTGTGTGTGTGTGTGCGTGTGTGTGTGTGTGTGTGTGTGTGTGTGTTGCAGCAGCGATCTCCAGCACTGATCCAGCAGTCTGAGGGCAACAGCTCTTGTCATTAAGACATGTCATTCAGCGCGGCGAGGAATCCTGTTTGTAAACAAAGCCATGGAAACGGCGAGAATCGCACACTCTCACGCTCGCTCTCACAAGTTTGCACGCTAGCACCGACACACACACGCACGCACATGCACACACATGTAGAGCGGGAGCTTATTATAAACTAGTCTTCATCTTGTCATCTGCCTGGATATGACCCAGAAATACAGTCACCGGAACAAATAGGCCACTGTCGTATTAATCCCCACCTCTGTAAATTGATGGAAATATGATTTGGTGCATTCATGGAAATCCACGTCCCCCTCCCCACCCCCCCTCGCCCTCCCCCGTCTGAGAGAACCTGACCTCACCCCGACACAAATCCTCCGTCCTCTCCAGCATCAGACACAACAGACGGGATCAGAACCTGGAACCTGTGATTCAGCGCCAAATTCAAACGGCAAACCCTCGGGGGGAGGGGGAACGAACAGCCAGATAAAATCAGAAGGAAACGGGCGTCTGTGCGCGCAGATATTCTCCGTGGAGGCTTTGAAAGTTGGAGTCTGACTAAAATTACAGAGATTGTGTAATTGCAGCCTCAGATAGAGCGCGCTGCTTGGCAGGTAGAGCAGGAGTCTGCAGAGATGTGCCCTCGTTTCCACACGCGTGTGCGTCTGTTAGGCAGTCATGCATGACTGAGAAGTGTGCGTGCGTTGTTTGTTTGTGTGTTAGACAAGTGCTCTGTGTGTGCGCGCGAGTGTGTGTGTGTGTGTGTGTGCGCGCGGGAGGTTTGAAGGGTTAATTAGCGTGCTGTCTTAAGCGGTGTGCAGCGGCAAGGAAGACGACACGGGCTGTCCTTGCCAGAATCACCTCTACACATGCAGCACGCACACACACACACACACACACACACACACAACACACAAATGAAGGCAGGTATGAAACAAGCATAAACACACACTCAGCAAGCATGTACACACGACAAAAGCAGAGGACAACCGCTCTCTTCTGCTCCGCACTTCATGCCCATCTGAAGCTCTCTCCATTACACACACACACACACACACACACACACACACAAGCACACACACATGGACACACATGCACGGAAACACACACAAGCACACACACATGGACAGGCATGCATGGAAACACACACACACAAGCACACACACATGGACACACATGCACGGAAACACACACACACACACATAAGCACACACACAGGGACACGCATGCACGGAAACACAGACACAAACACACACACACAGAAACACACACCCACGTCAGTAAAGCCAAATCAGTTTTCCTGTTGCTACAGCAACAGCATACTTTTATGTCAACTGCAACCTAGTTACTATGGAGATATGTATACAAGAGAAACTCTGCTCGGTTGTAGTCAAGGGCCAGATGACAGCATAGCGTGCAGACGTGTGCACAGAGACACACACACACACACACACACACACACACACGAGTGCACTCTATCCTATTCATCCTTCATCCATTTTGTTACACACACACACACGCACAGATACACACACAGGCACACATAAAAGGAGGAGTTTAGGTTCACGCGTTGGTCAAGGAAAGCATAAAAAGCCCCCGTATCCCCCAGTATAATCTCAATCAAGCTAAACACGCAAAGCTCCCATTGATCCTCGCCGTTTGTCCCCCGCCCCCCCGACACCCTCGGGCAAGATGAAATCTGAAGTCTTCTGGCATCTGTGTTATTAAATCCTCCAGTATTAATTTAGCACTAATTGAGTGAGGGATTCATTCCCCGTTTACCCCGAGTCTTTAATGGAGCGAAATCTGGATAGGAAAGCCGGTATAAAGGACTGTATCGGGGCTTAAATCAAAAGCGAAAAGCTGCTCCCGCCGGGGGAGCGCACAACGTCTGAGTGAAAGAGAACTATGAAAGCAGAGATCATCAACTATTGATAACGCCGAATCTGGTACAACTGTAGACAAAATACGGAATATGTCTGACTTCAAGTCGGATATGCCCGCAAACCGCTGATAACCGTCTGCGGCGTCGATGGGCCGGAGCCGAGGCGACGGCGTGGGACGGACCCCGAGCGGCCCGTCTGGCGGTTTCCGGTGCTCCCGGTATTCCCCCCCTACGTGTTGCCGGGGCAACGGCGTCGGGAGGGACGCGCCTCAGACTGAAAGCGGGGTTTTTCTCCCGGGCGAACGACCCGAATCCCGAGCCGCTCCCAACGGCCACGACCATTCCCGAGGGAAAACGGGGAAGCAGCGAACGGGACAAACGCCGGGAAGGCTCGGGAAGGCTTTTTTTTTTTTTTTTCCGTTTACCTGGCTCCGGTCTTTGTCCACCTTCTTGAAACACTTGTTGAGCGACAGGTTGTGACGCACCGAGTTCTTCCAGCCGGTGGGGGCGCTGGCGAAGTACGGGAAGTGCTCCAGGATCCACCCGTAGATGTCCTTCACGGGCAGCCGCTTGTTCGGAGCGTCCTCGATGGCCATGAAGATCAGGCAGCTGAAGGAGTACGGCGGCTTCCGGTTGGCCCCCGCCGCCAGGTCGTAGGCCGAGTGGGCGTCGCCGAGGAGGGGGTCGTCGGGGGAGGGGGAGGCGGAGGAGGGCGAGCGCGGGTGCTGGCCGTCGGAGTCCTGCAGCGGGGAGACGCTACGCAGCCCGGAGTGGCTGAAGCTGTTGAGGAGGTCGGTGCTCTCGTGGAGCCAGGACAGGCTGGTGAGCTCCTCGTCCTCCGCTTTGGAGAAGGAGGCGGACAGGGACAGGGACAGGTCGGCCGCCTCCGCCTCCGAGGCGGCGGCGGCGGCGGCGTCGCTGTGCCGGTACGGCGGACTCATGCCCTGAGAGGCGCTGGCGCCACTGCTGGGGCTCTGGGCCTTCTTACTGGGGGGCATGGTGGGTCCCATCCAGCCCAGGGCTCACTCCTGGAGAAACGGGAAAAAAAAAAAAAAACACAAAGTCAGCTTATTAAATTCGCTTTTCACATGAAGATTTTATTATCGTTAAAGGCCAAACGGCGGAGACACGCAACAAGATTGTGACCACATTCCCAATTAGTCCGTGTTAGATCTGAGGGGAAAAGTATACATCATCGCTTTTGCTCCGGGGGCTTTATCCAGTTCCGACTGGGATGGCAAATTTAGTGCTTCATTGGTTGAGGAAATCTTGCCTTGTACGACTACTCCCTAATTACTAGCATACCAGCAAAGTATTGACATTACACGGGGCTGCTGTCATAACACAGCGAGTGTGGTTAAAGGTCTAATAGTTGCGGGGTTACGATATTATTCCCCCCCTCGCTTTAACTTCCCCACGGAGGGAGAAAATGAGGTTAGGTGGAAATAAGTGCAGCGTCATTTTATGCTGCTGGATTCATAACATTAAAATAGGAAAAATTGGGCATCAATTCGATCGTCACCGAGGTAGCTGCTCGAATGTGTTCGGCGAAAACGAGCGTTAGGAGTACGATGTGAGCCGTAGGTGTTAACTATGGCGCACCCTCCCCTCGCGCTGGAGTCCCGACGGCCTTAAAGGAGCAACGCGCGCGCTTCCTTTGGCGCGGACGCGATGTGAAAGAGCACGATTCCGCGTGCGCGAATGTCGTGAAGTCCTCGGCGTAGGCGAGACGACCGCGACCCCGAGGTCAAGAGAGGTAAGAGTCGGGACGCGGCTCCAGTCGGACCGCCGTTCTCCCAACACGCGAAGGGGGGACCGCCGTCTGAGCGCCGGGCCTCCCTCCGAAGGCGGGAACGCGGGAACGCGGGAACGTGGGAACGTTCGGCTGCGGAATCCGCCCCGATCACCGGGAATCTGGAGATGAGCTTCCCACGGAATCACCAGCCCAAAGGACTGGTGCAAAGGGAGAGGCACATCCATGTGGAGGGGGATGATTCCACACACACACACGCACACACACACACACACACACGCGCAGCAGTGCCATTAGTACATGGGGATTAAGCCCAGATACGCTCTACGCCGCGGCGGCCCTCTAATCCAAGGTGATCGCTGGACGATCTGTCCCCTCACTCTGCGTGATTGACTGGCAGCTGTCACCCACGGCAACCCGCTGCGCCATGACAACTGTCGCTTCATTAGAGCCCTGGATGATGCGTCGCCATGGCAACAAAGCAAAACAACCCTCGCTGCTTCCCTCTCCCCACACCACCACCACCCGTGCATCTTTTTCACCCATAACTCAGATAACGGCCAGCGCCCCCCCCATCTCCCCCATCTCGTCTTTGATCGCCCCCCCTACTCCCTCCCCTGACAGTGCGCGCGCTCATTCAACAAGCTGTACCTGTCTGAGGTGCGCCGCCGCTGCACCAATATTGACATTGAGCGTAATGAATTCAAATTGCCCCGGCGATGATGATAAGGCTGCAGCTGAAAATAGGCCTGTAATCAAAGGAGCGGGCGGGGCGCGGAGGGGCGTCTGACAGGCTCCTCAAAGCGCGCGCGCCTGCGCTCCTCGCCTGCGCTCCTCGCCTGCGCGGGTGCGTTTATGCGTGCCTTTGACAGGCTTGTCACGGTCTTTGTCTTAAGGAAGGAGGGCAACCGCGCCGTCGTTCCCGTGGCGGTCCGCAGACGCCTCCGATGCTCTCTTTCTCTCCGTCTCTTCTTCCCTCCTTGTTATGTTGCCATAGCGGCGAGGGGAGGGGAGGGGAGGGGGGGCATGAAACATTACGGCTGACAGTAAAGTCATCTCATTTTACTGTTGCTATGACAACAAACTCCTCACTGTTGGTTGGGGCCAGCGCGAGCTGCCGCCCGAGCCTCGTGCCTGGCTGTGTGTGTGTGTGTGTGTGTGTGTGTGTGTGTGTGTGTGTGTGTGTCAACATGTCTCCCATGGGCTCTCATAAAGCTTAACACACTCGCTCAGCTCTAAACAAACTTTCATGCAACTTTCCCTGCACCCCCCCCCCCCAGGACCGACTGCTAAAGGACAACGGCAGATATCGCTCAAGTTCAGACTAAACCACGTCTGCTGCTGCGCGTGCGCATGCGCGTGCGCAGCGTCCTCACGTTTGTCTGACAGATGGGACTGCGCTTTTCTCTCCGTCCCTCCCTCGCTCTCTGGATCACTTCTGTGTCTGCGCGCTTTGTTTTGATTCGTGCTCGCCTCCGTCCGGGGTTTTCCGGCGGCCCGACCCCCGGCGCCGCACGAGCCCCGCTTGCGCTCCGGACTCCGAAGGACCGTTCAATTAGGCTAAACGGCTTCCTCCACCTGAAGAGGCCTTCTGGATCGCCTGGTGGTGCACTTGTCAGATTATCCCCATTATCGCACTGCGGTGAACGCGGGCTCTGTCAGGTAACAAAGGCCGGAAATTACTATGCTAAACACTTAAACCGCGCGGTGGCCCTCCATTCTTACGCCTTATTAGAAATGGCAGCCCGAGCCCGAGTGATCGGCGCGTTAACGCCGAAAAAAAAAAAGAAAGACGTTTTCTAAGCGGTGACGGTTTGACGGGTAACCGAGGAAACACGGATAAGATGATGTCTAATTTCAATCTGGGCGTCTGGAAATAGATCGAGATGGGTTTTACCGTCCCATTCCGCCGTGGATTCAACAGTTAACGGCGTTCAGACGTGAACCCTGAACTTCACGTGTCCGCCTCCAGACTCACGGTTTTGTACAGAACTAGGAAGCACTGGGAGACCTCCGCCAAGTTTATATAAATATCAATAAGATCTTCTGGATCAGATCCGGATCAGCCTTTGGAATATGATGGAGGGTCCCATTGTCCATCCTTGAGTCACACCTCACGGGGTTTGGTCAATAATTAACAGATATTGAGAAACAACATGTTTGGCCCCATTTACCACAATGTTAACGAACATTTAAAGTGATCCAGAATCCAGGATTTCTTCAGGATCACCCCCAAAATGAAACCAGTTCTTCCTTTTCACATTTACAACAAATCCTGAAAGTTTCATCAAAATCGGTCCAGAACTTTTTGAGTTGCGTTGCTAAGAGACAGACATGAGATATGATCGTTAAACAGCTACAAGTGAAGGGCGAGCTGCATTTAGGAGAGACACACAACTTACACAACAAACTTATACACAAACTTATGTGAGCTGATGGAATTCTCCCTCTTTTCACGCCATCTTTCAGCTTCTACCTCATAGTTCGTGCTTCTGGTTTGACTATGGCGGGCTCAAACGACGCGCAACCCCGCCTCTGAAAAAAAAAAAAAAAGATAAACACGGACCACCACGGGAAGAGCGCGCTCTCTTTAGAGGAAATCTGCCCGTTCCAAACCGGCTGCAGCTTTAAAAAATAAGCAGTTGCGTTCCAGAATGTGATCGATAGATTAATCAATAGGGAGGAACGGCCTTGATCTCCTGCATTGCAGTCCCAGACGGAGGGGACAGAAAGAGGGACGCTCCCTCAGACGCGCGTCCCCGACCCGCCTCAACCCGCCGTGGCGTCTGGGGCGTCAGCGGGGAAGGCGAGACCCTCGGCGCCCTGGGGGAACCCGATGGCGCGCCGTTAAAGGCGAAAGGTTTTCTTCTTTAATCGATGCAGCTTTGACCTCCGTTGACGCGTGGAAAGACGGGGGGGCGCTCCGCTCGGATGATTGGGCGACATTCAAATTTACGGCGAACCGGCTGTTCGGGGGGGGGCGAGCGTCCAGATAATATCGGTTTTGTTCGGGACATCGGCGGCGTGGGCATGACCCCGCCGACCTTGATGCCTGTAACTCTGCAGGCTTTGTAATTGGATGCGGGGAGGGGGGGGTCAGCCGTGTTTACACAGAGGGGAGAAGGGGAGCGCGCTCGTCCGAGAGCGGCGAGCGTCGCCTAATTCGTGCGCCCTAATTGACGCCGATACGCGCCGATGCGCGGCGATACGCCTCACCGGGTGGCGTGTCCCGTTCCCGTTAACCCTCAGCCGATACGCCGCCCCCCACACTCTGCTAGCTCCCCTCCCACAGAGGAAGTCGTCGAGTTGAAGAAGCTGATGGCGGCGGCGCCATCAGCTCCGGGGTCAGCTCGCACAAACGGCGCCGTTACGACTCCGTCGGCTTGGCGGCAGCTGGCGACGCACGTGACGGGCACGGCGAGGGCGAGGGCGTGAAAATAATCCCCCCCCTCCCCCCTCCTCACCCTCTCCCAGAGAATGGAGCCGTAGTAGCGGCGCCGGATGGCGGCCGGTGGGAGTTATTACGGCGTGAAGGGCTGAACGGAGCCTCGCGCCTCCTCTGGCCGCCGTGATAAAGCGGAGAGTCGGATGCACCGAGGCAAAACTAATCTGGAGTTTTGATGACAAAAGCCCGACCTTTATCCCTCCTACACACCACACACACACACACACACACACACACACACACACATACGCGCGTGGCGGATGGGTGGAAGGGGAGAGGAAGACCGACGGAAGAAAGGGGGGAAAACGAGAAGTCTGTCAGAGGACGAGAAGGAACAGCTCGCGCCGCGCGCTTCCCGATGTCCTCCGCTTTCAACCTGCGAGATCAGGCCCCAATCGGAGCCTTCGGGAAGTCGCATCCGGACCGCCTCCCCCTCTCTGAGGCGTCCAGGGGGCAGCTGGGGGGGTGAGGGGGGTGAGGGGGGTGAGGTGGGGGGTGAAGGGGGGGGTGAGGGGTCAGGATGTCCCCAGAGGACCTGGGAGGGGGAGCACGATCCCGCAGCTTTTCCGTAGCACGCGCGCGGGGGGACGACTCGCCGAGGCATGACTGAGGTGATTTAACACACACACACACACACACACACACACACACACACACACACACACACACACACACACACACACACACACACACACACACACACACACACAGCTATTAAACAAGTGAGAAGGCGACCATAACTCATCCGCCCGCCGCTGAATTCCGCATCCAAGGCGTAAGCTAATGTCTGCGGGGACGCGTGAAAATCGGTTGCGAGCTGCATCCATGCCGGAAAATTGATCTAGATCCCCGAGCCAGATCCATAATGTCTGGAAAACGCCGAACCGTTTCATCTCCAGTTCAAACGCCGGCGAGGCGCCGTCATCCCGACCCAGCGGAGCTCACCGGGGCGCCGACGCGGACGCCGCTGAAAACGAGGTGGTTATCGACGAGGCCGCGACATTCCAACCTCAGAAACAAGGGAATACACGATATCCTGGAGGGGGGTGTCAGGAGGCATTACAGCGGGAAAACTGACAACGCCGACCTGCCGGTGGCGACCGAGGGAAAGGTCACGTGACCAGCCGAACTCAGAGCCGCGTCCTCCGGCGGGGGCCGCCGAGGCTCCCCCGCCAAGTCGGAGCGATCCTCGGAGTCGCCGCGGATGATCCGAGCCCGGAGCGGCCTCGGAGGCCTGACACCCCGTCACCCCCCCACTGGGACTGGCGATGGGGCGAGGGAGACGGCGTTCGCTTGTTGTTGTTGTGGCGCTATTTTTAAACGCCTTCCTCAACGGCGCTCCGGGAAAAGGATCCAGTGGGTGGAATTAATCATCAATATGGGAAAATACAGCCGTCATATCCTTTTTTTTTTTTAACTGATTTGAGTCCGTAACGCTCCCAAAGTCGGTTAAACAAATAAGCGCGCAGGAAACGTCAAATTGAACGAATTCAAATTAGGACCGCTTTGATTTCGCTTGATTAAAACAAACGGAGCGGCGGCGGACTACGCCGCTCCGCTTTTTTCCCCGTTTACTCCCGGTGAAAAGGCGATGGGAGGCGGAAAGAGGAGAAGAAAAGATCAGCGCTCCGCTGTTCTCCTTGAAAAGCACCGACGCATCAATGCGAGGTGCTTGAAAATCAAACGGCTGCCTTGAATAATTCAGGACGTCTCCAGTCCTCCGAAGTGGGCTAACCAGCAGAGCAAACAGACATCTGTCAGGCAAACACAGCAGCCTCCGCCTGATTCATCGGCAGCCGGCGACCATGAAGTCACACTCGCCCTCGCTCTCCCGAGGACGGAGGACCGGCACGCGCACACACACACACACACACACACACACACACGCACGCAGAAACACAAAAAGTAAACTGTTGGGTGAAAGTGGACACTTGAAGGTGACTTGTGTTTGCGCACCCTGGAGGTCCGTCGGTGGAGTGGAGGGATTGTGTGTGTGTGTGTGTGTGTGTGTGTGTGTGTGTGTGTGTGTGTGCGCACGCGTGTGTGTGTATGTGTGTGTGTGTGTGTGAGCAAAAGGCCCAGAGCTCTGGTCGTTCATGGTAACACTCATCTCGAGCCCTGATGTGGTCACATGTTTACACACTCGCTCACTCACACACACGCTCACACACTCGCTCACACACACGCTCGCTCGCTCTTTTTTTCTTGATCGGCGTGACATTTGCGATCTTATTACGAGTTCCACGACACGAGCACCGACGCACCCGCCCAGGTCGCCCCCTCTCACGACTCCCGCTTGAGCCTGAGGACTCGTCCTCCCCGCGGGCTGCGGCGCTGTAAACGCCATCGGTGAAGCGGACCTCCGGAAGTCGGTCGCAGTGGCGTTATCGAGATTCCGCACCTGCGCTCGGGAAAACCGGGTTCAGGTCGGCCATGCGGACACACCGGCTCGCAACATCGCGTCGGGAGGGGGGTAAAGAAATATGGCAGCTGCGTGCATGCACGGCTGCAGCAGGCATGCACGCTCCGCCTGTCACACGCTCAGGGACACGCGGGACGGCATCAATAAGCAACAGCTCATTTCCAGAATTGAGACGGATGTCCTGTCACCAGCGAGACCCCCCCCCCACCATGAGGAAGCGCAGCATGCAGCCCCTCCTGCGACCACACTGGATCTGGGGCCGCACCCCGAGACGGCTTTTGATCGCCCGCTTGCGATTTAGACGCATTCCGGATCGTCGGGAAACTTCCCCCTTTTGGACGCGGCGACACAAAGAGAAGAGTGTTCTTCCCTCCTTCGGAAAGTTCAAACGTTTTTTTTTCCCGAACGAGGATCGAAAGATCCGAAAAAAAAAAAAAAAAGAATTTAAGGGGTTTTTAAAGTCGACGTGCTGAGTCGGTGTTGATCAAATGCAGCCGGATGCCAGAAAAGAGCAAAAATGATTAAAAGATAAGAGTCGCTCCGTCTCTCGTGTTGTCAGCCGTTCCTCCCCTCCTCCCGTCTTCACGCCCTCCGAGGCCTCCCCGTCTTTCCGCCCTGACAGCGAGCGGGTCCCCGCTGGCTCCCTCTGCTCTTTCACAATACCGTGGGAAGGGAGGGGGAGGGGGGGGGGGGGGGAGGGAGGGAGGCTGCCAGGAACGCTACGCCGTATCAAAGTGGCCAGCGCGCAGCCCACACAGCTTTGATAGCAGACGGAAGTGGAGTGGGGGTGAGGCGGGGGTGAGGTCAGGAAAATACAAGGAGAAGGGGGAGGCGGGGAGAGGAGGGGGAGATCTTTGGGGATCCCCACGTGGAGGGTGGAGTGGGGGGGGTTGAGGGCTCTTCAGCTGGAGGTCCTGAAGTCAGAGCGGAGGGGGGGAGGAGGGAGGGGGGAGGAGGGGGGAGATCTGAGGCAGGGCTCTGCTTCCATGTGTGAGCGTGTCCCTCTCCCCCCTCCGGCGTTCCCACTTATCTTTAACAAACAGGAGCTCGGGCTCTCGGCCACCGGTCCACAGTGTGTCCCAACAACAACAGCAGGAAACCATGGCAACGCCTCCTGGAAGAGCCGGGTCCGGGTCCAAAGGTCCGCCCGACCCGCTCTTCGGGCCCCGCGCGGGTCTGACCCAGATCGGGATCGACGGGAAAACAAGCTCCGACTCGCTGTCCGCCGCCGTCCCTCGACCCGGAGACGGGCGGGGTTCGCCGGGAGCGCCGCTCTGGCCCGGGGGGCTTTCGCCCAGGGCCCGCTACAGTCAGAACTTCGCCTGCGATAACGCCCCCGATGAACCACCCAAACACGTAACCACGGCGACGGCTTAAAAACAAGCCCGTTGGAGACAAAGCCGTCGGACCGCGAAGACGAAGATCCCGGACGCGCTTTTTCCTTCTGTTTGTCTGAGAATGAGCTCATCCATCGGGAGGGGGGAGAGGGGGAGAGGGGGGGGGGGGGAGGGTGTGTGGATCAGGAGATGATGATGATAAATGTCTCCATTTGGACCCTTTTCAGAGACGTCTAACCGGGCAAACACCCCCGGTGTGGACCCAGAGCCCTCTGGAGTAATTACAGATCCCATCTACTGGACTCACATCGGGAAGCATCTGCCCCCCCCCCCCCCCCCCACCCCCCCCCCCGTTGACCTTCGATCGAAAAGGTCAACAGTTTAGCGGCGCGATCTGAATCAAATCGGACTGTTTTGGAGCGCAGGTACGGTTTCATGCGCTGGCACAGAAAAAATGGGGTCAGGACTAAAAGCAGAAGAGAGAGCCAGACCACACACACACACACACACACACACACACACACACACACACACACACACACACACACACACACACACACACACACACACACAGATGTGTGTTTCTATCTTAGTCAGGACTTCGGTACACGCCACACATCGCCCAGCTCCTCGCCCTCTGAACCGACCCTAAACCCAAACCCGACCTACTTCAACGGAACTTCGCCGACGGCGGGCGGCGCACCCTGAGGGATCCGCCGCCGTCGGCGAAGTTCCGAAAAGTCGCAGTTTCGATTTCGCTGCTGTCGAGGCTGGACGGCTGCCTGGAAAGTACGGCCCGGCGAAGAGAGGAGGAAGTGGATCGAAACGCCGCGCGCGTCCTCGCTTTCGCCGACCGTTTTCCTTCGCGCTTCTCGCCCTTCGCCGCCCCGCGTCCGCGTCCCCGCCTCTCGCAGCGCCGGAGCCGCCTTCTGGGGCCACGCCGCTCTTCCAGGACTTTTCCCAGCGGAATTACACGAAAAAAAAAACCCGACCGCGAGTCTATTTTTAGGACGGCGCTCAGTCCGAGGCGCGTCGTTGAGCTTGAAACCGCTTCGGGAGCTTCGCTGATCCGAGCCTATCGGGCAGCTCCCGAAGCCTCCTGGAGTTTTCCTCGGCCTCCCCGGGGCTCGCTCGCGCTTTTTTCGGCGTCTTCCCTCTCGCGAGCGTTCGCGTTCGCGTGGATGGCGGGCCCTGGGCGGGAATGGGCGGGGCTTGGCGGGGCTCCCGCGGCGGGGGAGGTTTCTGATCTGCGCGCTGGCCCAGTTTGACTAAAGGTTAAATAACGCCCCGCGCCCCCGCCCAGCGGCTTTGCTCGCC
>CAJVRN010000238.1:2082500-2092500 GCA_911728415.1 Lagocephalus sceleratus | reverse complement strand
CACCCTCATCACCCCCCAACACAAACCTACACCCCCATCACCCCCTCAACACAAACCTACACCCTCATCACGACCCCTTTTCACCCCCCCATCACCCCCTCAACACAAACCTACACCCTCATCACTCCCCCAACATAAACCTACACCCCCATCACCCCCCAACACAAACCTACACCCCCATCACCCCCTCAACACAAACCTACACCCCCATCACGACCCCTTTTCACCCCCCCATCACCCCCATGACCCCCCATCACCAACACCCCCCACCCCCATCATCGACCCCCCCCCATCACCCCCCCATGTGCTCAGGTACCAACCATCAGTCTCTGTAAACTCGCTCTCCTCTCCGTCGACATGTGCTATTTTTACAGGTGCTGACGTCCTCCTGTGCATGAGGTGGGGGGGGATGGGGTGGGGGGGGTCGGGGGGGGTCGTGCGCGGCACTCTCAATGTGTCAGCGCGCGTTTGTGTGACAGTGACGGAGGACGCGGCGGACAATCGCTCAGCGCCGCCGAGGAGCCCGGCGAGTCCATTTGAGCTCGGCGGGGGGGCCTGTTGAAGACGACCGTGACCTGGGGGGGGGGCACGGCGCCGCCACTTAGCAGCTCCGGCCTCAACTGTCAGGACGCCCAAGAACGGGGCGTTCTGTGGGGACCCGGGAGGGGGACGGTGGTCCCTGAACACCAGGACAGAAGGTTCACCAGAGCGGCTCAGACCTGAAATGACTATTTGATCTAGAGTGGAGCCTCAGTGAGGAGCTGCTGCTGAAGCTGCTACTGAAGCTGCTGCTACTGAAGCTGCTGCTGCTGAAGCTGCTACTGCTGCTGCTGCTGCTACTGAAGCTGCTGCTGCTGCTGCTGTTGCTGCTACTGAAGCTGCTGCTGCTGCTGCTGCTGCTGCTGCTGCTGCTGCTGCTGCTACTGAAGCTGCTGCTGTTGAAGCTGCTGCTACTGCTACTGCTGCTGCTGCTGCTGCTGCTACTGAAGCTGCTGCTGCTACTGAAGCTGCTGCTGCTGCTGCTACTGAAGCTGCTGCTGCTGAAGCTGCTGCTACTGCTACTGCTGCTGCTGCTGTTGCTGCTACTGAAGCTGCTGCTGCTGCTACTGAAGCTGCTGCTGCTGAAGCTGCTGCTACTGCTACTGCTGCTGCTGCTGTTGCTGCTACTGCTGCTGCTGCTGCTGCTACTGAAGCTGCTGCTGCTGCTGCTGCTAGCTGCTGCTGCTGCTGCTGCTAAGCTGCTGCTGCTGCTACTGAAGCTGCTGCTGCTGCTGCTACTGAAGCTGCTGCTGCTGCTACTGAAGCTGCTGCTGCTGCTGCTGAAGCTGCTGCTGCTGCTACTGAAGCTGCTGCTGCTGCTGCTAAGCTGAAGCTGCTGCTACTGAAGCTGCTGCTGCTACTGAAGCTGCTGCTGCTACTGAAGCTGCTGCTGCTGCTGCTAATGAAGCTGTTGCTGCTGCTGAAGCTGAAGCTGCTGCTACTGAAGCTGTTGCTGCTGCTACTGAAGCTGTTGCTGCTGCTGAAGCTGCCGCTGCTGCTGCTGCTAATGAAGCTGCTGCTGCTGCTAATGAAGCTGCTGCTGCTAATGAAGCTGCTGCTGCTAATGAAGCTGCTGCTGCTAATGAAGCTGCTGCTGCTAATGAAGCTGCTGCTGCTAATGAAGCTGCTGCTGCTGCTAATGAAGCTGCTGCTGCGCACTTTAGTGCTGATGTCTTAAATTCTGCATTTGGCTCCCCAGCATGAATCAGAGGATTAAAGGGATCTGCTGGTGGCCCTACATCTGGACCCCTACATCTGGACCCCTACATCTAGACCCCTACATCTGGACCCCTACATCTGGACCCCTACATCTAGACCCCTACATCTGGACCCCTACATCTGGACCCCTACATCTGGACCCCTACATCTGGACCCCTACATCTAGGACCCCTACATCTAGACCCCTACATCTGGACCCCTACATCTGGACCCCTACATCTGGACCCCTACATCTGGACCCCTACATCTGGACCTGGAGGCCGCTGCCTCACAAAAGGACGAATCTGATGAAGATCAAATAAGTGAAGTTAGTGTGACAGGAGGAGACGGCCCTGCTTCTGGACACGTCCACCAGGACGTGAGAAGACTCCCTCTGCTTGTACTTCCAAACCAGCCTCTCCCTGAGTTTCCATGTCCAGGGTTGATTGAGGGGGGGGTTTAATTAGTTTAGCTATATTTAGTTCTGGCAGATCCGGTGGGAATCGGACCCTTGACAACAGCAGGAGTGTGAGGGTCTGGACAGACACATCCCCCCCAGTGGGCCAGCCCCCCCCCCAGGCTGACCACCGACGTCAGGCCCTCCTTCAGCACTTCTGCTGAGCAGGTGAGCTGGCTCATCCACCCCCACCCCTCCACCCCCTTTCTATTGACGCTGCGTTTTCTCCACATCTGCCATATGCTTCACTGGCTGCAGCTGACCAAGGCGCAGCAGTGGGGGGGAGGAGAGGTGGGGGGGGGGCTGCAGCTCCGGGGGACGTTAACACAAACGGAAATATTAACAGGCTCACTTTTGAGCGTTTACAATGAATAAATCAAACGTCTGGAGTTTAAGAAGAGCGCCTGGCGCTCCAGACGGCTCGTACACACATGCATTATGGATCCACCACAGGCTGGGGGGGGCGGGGGGGGGAGTCAAACCAACAACCGCAGGACCGGCAGCACCCCCCCTCACCACCCTGCCGGGCCGTCCCGACCAATTACCCGCGTCTGGGGGGGGCGGGGCCTGAGCCCGATATTCAATTTACACAATTCAATCTGGCGTCGGAGCGAAAACAGTCCTCCGAAAACCAGATCAAAAAGTGCACAAAAGCGTCCGCGGCGCTCTCCTGCGGGAGGCACGAGTGGGGGGGGTCCATTGAGAGACGGGCGGAGGCGGCGGGGGCGAGGGCTCCATTGAGCGCAGCCATGGGGGGTCAATGTGTGAATGAGCGTCGGCCGCGGAGGTGAATTATGAATGAGCGCTCCCGGAGAGCGCGTCAGCCGCTCCTTCCCTCCCGACGCTTCCCGTCCTAAAATAATCCCGCCCCTCCGTCCTGTGCTCCCCTGTCTCACCCAGGATTAATCTGTTCATCCAGACCCACACACACACACACACACACACACACACACACACACACCAGCGTGGCAGCTGAGGTGGAGGTGTCTCAGATAACAGGGCACGAGAGAATGGGAGCGCAAACAGCCCCGCACGTGTGGCGGCGGACGCACGCCATCAGCCCGAGCGCTCCCGGGCTCCGACGCGCGCCCGCGCGCGCACGCGTCTCTCCCAGCTGTTGTGCTGGCCACGGAGCGTGTGTGTGTGTGTGTGTGTGTGTGCTCGTCTGTGCGTAATCCAATGTGCTGCTCCTCAGCCTGTGCCACGCTCTCTCCTCTGTTGCTGTGCGTCTGATCAGATCTGCCTTCCCCAACCTGTTTGCCATCTACGGCGCGTACGCACGCGCGCCCGCGCACGCACTCACGCGCACGCACGCACGCGGGAGAACCTGCTGCTACTCACCGGGAGCGGAGCACAACGAGGAGGGCAGCGTCTTTAAACAGATCGCGAGGAGGGCTGAAGGACGAGCGTCAGCAGACCCTCCGATCAGGGGCTCAACTTGAAGTAGTCAGTCTGGAAAGTGCGCGTGTGCGTGCGTGTGCGTGCGTGTGTGTGTAATGGAACGGGATCTCGCCGTTCCCTAAAAAGTATCCACTCCTCTGGATCCCTTCACTCCAGTTTACGGGGGTCAGCTCGGGTTGCTTCGGCACTTTTGTCGCGCGTAAAAAAACGAGACGGAAGGCGGACGGCTCAGCCGCCACACGCTCGCCTCCACGCTCCCCTTTAAAGCGCACGGCCACGCAGCACATGTCAACAACGCACACGCGCGCGCACACGCACGCACCCGCGCGCCGGCGCGCACACACACACGCACACACGCACGCAGCAAAGCGCCATAAAGTCACCTTAGGATCCTTCTGCGTTCCAGGCGAGCCCCCCTTCGTCGGTCTTCCTCTTCTCTGTCACACTTCTCTTTCCTCCTCTCCTCCCTTCCTTCCTTCCGCGCTGTCCGTCCGTCCTCCCTCTCTCTCTCTCTCTCTCCCTCTCTCTCTTTCTCTCCCTCTCTGTTCCTGTCGTTTCGGAGCTGGGTCAGTTTACAGCGTTTTTCTCGAGCCCCTCCATATCCGCCCCGCCAGTCGTTTGTAGCACCGAGCGAACGTACCTTCACACGCACACACACACGCACACACACACGAGACGCTGCGTTCCTATGCTCTCTCTCTCTCTCTCTCTCTCTCTCTCTCACTGCGTTCTCTGTTTATCACTTTCCGCGCTCTCTCTCTCTCTCGCTCTCTCTCGCTCTGAGTGTGTGTGCGTGCGCGCGTGTGTGTGTGTGTGCGTGCGCGCAAGCGTCTCTGCGCTTGTGCCTGGCCCCTCCAGCAGCGGAGGACTCCCCCGGAGCCGGCCCCGGGTCCCTGCGCCAGCCGCTTCGCTCAAAGAATGCGATTGTGCGCGCAAGGCCGCGCCAAAGATCGTCTATGCGCTCAGGGAGACGATTCTCCAATTTTCTGGTCATTAGTCCATCCTCGATACGGCCTTTTATTCGAGTTTAAAACGCCTTATCTTCCTTGTGAATTTTCCAGTGTTTAACACGTTTCATGGGTATTAAGAGAATTTAAAGTAAGACAGGAAGACTAAAAAAAACGAGTCGTTTTTCTTATTTACTTTGTTTAGAATTTCCTCAAACAAGCACTTATTTTCAGATTAGTGACTAAATGTCCTCCTCTTTAAGCAAATGTGCTTAAAGAGGGTCCACGGGGTGTAAATAAAATAACCGTACAATCCCCCGCATGGATGAGGAAACCGATGGAACGTGCGACCCACCCAAACTTCAGGAGCGCCGAGTGTTCGGGCGCAGAGACGTTTGGCGTCGAGAGCGGCGAAAAGTAAAAATCGTTTGTTTGAATTCGCCTCGTTTCTTCCCAAGTGGAAGCCATCAGGCACACCGGAAGCACGTTTGCTCCAAAGGGTCACCCCCCCCCCAAAACGAAAACGGCGGAGGAATCGGCCCACGCTCGGATCGGCGGCGCTCCATCCAGGCCTCATTTACAGCGGTTAATATCCAAAGATGAAATGTAGGGGGGGGGGGGGGTTGTCTGTAAGTTGTTTTGAGTCTGTACCCGAGCTGTCGCTATGGCAACAGCAGGGAAGAAGCAGCGGCGGAGAGCCACGCGGGAGGCGGCGGCGGCGGGGCGTAGGAGCCATTACAGGTGAAGGATGGAGGGGACGTGTCCTCTGCACACCATCGCCCCCGAGCCGCGGCGGGAAACACGGTTTTGGGGGGGGGGTTTAAATCAAGGAGCCTCTCCCGCCTTTCTGATAGTGCGTGTAAAGTCCCTACTTCCACACACACACACACACACACACACACACACACACACAGGTATCAGGTTGCATCCACTTTAAAACACACGCATCTCTGACCTGCATTTACCAGAAGCTCCTCGCTCGTGTCCGAGTGGCGCATCCGTCGGATTTTTCCCATCTTCGGTGCAGCTACCTTCTCCTTCACCTCCCTCCCTCCCCCCTTCCTCCCTGCCATCCCTCCTCAGAGCGTCATCAGGCTGCCATGGCAACGGGCCGCCTATGGGAGACAGAGATCAGATCATTACAGACCAGGGGATCCAGAAACTGAAGGACATGATTTCTCTTCCCTCCCCCCCCTCCTCCCTCCCTCCCTCTCGTTCTCTCCCTCTTTGGACCCCCCCCGAGGCCCAAACTACAAAGACCCAACCAAAACTTTGACTGAGAGCTGTTTCAGATTTTCTTTAAACGAGGGGAGGGGTGATCAAAATGTCATTTGACGTGCCAAATGGACCGTCGGAGACGTAAACACGTTGCCCCGAGAAACCAGAACCGGCGCTGGTGAATGAAAGGATGTGACAGACAGAGGCGGAAATCCAAACGCGCTCTCCTTTTATTTACGGGGAGGGAGGAATCAAAGTGGGAAGAGCGGGTCGGTGTACGTGGGGGGGGCTGGGGGGCAACACACACCAAGGAAAGTGTTTTGTTTCTTAAGATGAAAGAGGAGCGCGAGGAGGAAGGATGTCAGCATGAATCCTGGTTCCTCCTGCCCCTTGTTAATGGGCGTGTGTGTGTGTGTGTGTGTGTGTGTGTGTGTGTGTGTGTGTGTGTGTGTGTGCGTGTGTGTGTGTGTCTGAGAGCCCGGAGGACCGCATTAAGCCTAAGTGACGGTGGGGACGTTTAAGAGGTCTCCACCATTAAAGGGGATCTCAAATCTGAGCCCCCCCAAAAAAATGAGGAAGAGGAGGAAGAGGAGGAAGAGGAGGAGGAGGAGGAGGAGGAAGAGGAGGAGGAGGGGGAGGAGGAAGTGGAGGAAGAGGAGGAAGAGGAGGAAGAGGAGGAGGGGGAGGAGGAAGAGGAGGAGGAAGTGGAGGAGGAAGAGGAGGGGGAGGAGGAAGAGGAGGAGGAGGAAGAGGAGGAGGAGGAGGAAGAGGAGGAGGAAGAGGAGGAGGAGGAGGAGGGGGAGGAGGAGGGGGAGGAAGAGGAGGAGGAGGAGGAGGAAGAGGAGGAGGAGGAAGAGGAGGAGGAGGAAGAGGAGGGGGAGGAGGAAGAGGAGGAGGAGGAGGAAGAGGCGTCGGCTTGACTCCTGAAGTTGGGGGATCCTCCGAGGCCCACCGGTGAGAACAGTTAGCAACGGGAAAGACCAGCGAATCGATTGTCGATCAATCACCCCCCCTCCTCCTCACCCCCCCCCCACCCCCTCCTCACCCCCCCCCCAGTTTTCTCCCTCCATTTGTATTTCTCCGCCGCCTCGTTTGTCTCCCTCCCTCAAGTCTGACAGGCGGAGGGTTTCCACCGACTCCAGACGAGGAAAAGAAGTGAAAAAGGCTCTTTTTTTACCTCTCACACACACACGCACACACACACACACACACACACACACACACACACCAGTCGTTCTCTAGCCCTTCGGTGGGCCGCGCTCCCACATCTTCACTTACATCTCTTCACTTTTTCTGCAGATAACATCCCTCAGAAGACCAGAAGACACACCACCAGAGGGGGGGGGAGGGGGGAGGGGGAGGGAGGGGGGAGACAGTCGTATTTGTATCCGTCTCCCGGTGACTCTGGATGCTGCCGAGCGCTCCGACCGGATCAATATTAATCCTCGGTGGGAGCCGTTTATTTTGGAACGTGTGAGACCCGGCGGACGACGGGATCCGCGCCCGCACGCGCGCGCGACCTTATAAATCTCGCCGGAGCCCGAGTCTCGTGTGTGAGCTCAGCGGCCCCACACACACACACACACACACACACACACACACACACACACACACACACACACACACACACACACACACACACGCTACAGGAGCTCAACCAGGCACAAGTGCGCACTCGAGCCTCTCCAGGGCCCCCAGCCGGGGCCTGGTGCCTCTCCTCCAGGGGCCCCGGGCCCCCCCCGCGTCCCCCCTGCCAAGGTCTCTGTTCCTGGGGATGGCAGCTCTCGGCAGCTGGCGGGGGCCGGGGCTCTCGGAGCGCCCGACTTCAAGCCTTTAGCTGTCTGGTCCTGCCAGGAATTTATAATTTCAAACACAGGGCCTTTGTTCCCTCCGTCAACACAAGAGAGGGATTATCTTTGGAGGAACACTTCTGATGGGGACCCGAGGACCCGCTGCACCCCCCATGGACGGAGGACCCACCGTCGTGGGGGGGGTTACGCAGCAGCAACGCTAACGGGGGGGGTGTCATCTTCATCGTCATCATCATCATCTTCGGGAACAAGAGAGGGTGGGAGCTGAAATGTGAGATAACGGCTCGGGACTTCTATCTTTGTGAGGACCTTTGTCCTCACTTTGATAGTAGAAAATGGATTTAGGTCCCCAGTGGGGCACACACACACACACACCCTTGTACTTCTATCTTTGTGAGGACCTTCACAGACATCATTTCTTACTCACCTCCTAACCAACCCAGAACCATCCTACCAAACCCCCCTGACCCAGACCTGTCCTACACCCAGTTCTGACCTCAACCAGGTCCTCACTTTGATAGCAGAACATGGACTCAATATGATGCAAGTTCACACACACACACACACACACACACACACTTGTACTTCACAAACACGCGCTGGTAGGAACTTAAGCCTTTATTAGTGGTACAACGGGAGTGTGAGGCCTCGGTTGGGCGACCCTGCTGGTAAATGAACACAACCCTTTTGTTCTGACCAATTAACACCACTTTCTTTCATCTGACGAAGGAAACGCGAACCTGCAGACGTGAGCGCGCGCAGCTGGAGCCCCAACCTCAGCGTTCATCTGGTGAGGCGCTGCGTGTTGCAGCTTGTTGTCCCACTTTTTTAGATTTCTGGCCAGAACCGTTCCTCTGAGAGGTGACTACAAGCGCACACACACACACACACACACACACGCCTTTGTACTTCTATCTTTGTGAGGACCTTTATAGACGTCATGTCTTACTCAGCTCCCAACGACCTGTCCAACACCCAGTTCTGACCTCAACCAGGTCCTCACTTTGATAGTAGAACACGGATTTAGGTACCCAGTGGGACACACACACACCCTTGTACTTCTATCTTTGTGAGGACCTTCATAGACATAATTTCTTACTCACCTCCTAACCAACCCAGAACCATCCTACCAAACCCCCCTGACCCAGACCTGTCCTACACCCAGTTCTGACCTCAACCAGGTCCTCACTTTGATAGCAGAACATGGACTTGGGTACACACACACACACACACACACACACACACACCTGTGCTTTGCCTGAAAGCACTACATTATCTGAGGCAATCTAGCAGCACTTCCAATCACGCTGCCATTTCGGCGGGGCAAAAAAGCGGGAGCGGTAAAAAAGGACCGAACAAGGGAAGTTGGAAAAAGAGATCGCGGTCGTTCCAAACGGGAACGCCGCGCGGTCCGAAACGACGCGCGGGGGGGGGGAACCGACCGTCGTGGGCGTAAAAACCATTTGATTGATGGTTCCGAGCTGCAGATCCAAACCAATTCCGAGGCGTACCCGGCAAAATTCCGTTGTGCCGTTGCACCGGGATCGGGAATACCGCTGGACTAAATCCAGGTTTGAAGGCGTTCCTGCTCCCGTTGGTCCTGGTGAGGCAGGTGTGGATCCTCCTCCACCAGCGGGGACGGGCGGGATAACAGTGTCTCTACCGATCCCAAACCGGGAGAGGCTGCCCATACGGAAAAGGTCATGGGAATGCCGCTGCACACGAGCGACTCTTCCTCCCCCCCCCCTCCACCACTTGGGACGCTCCTCCGTCTACTCCCTCAAACACCCTCACGCCGCCAGATGAAGCGTTTAAAGGCGGCGGGATTGGGAGCGCGTCGGGAAGCGGGTGCGGGGCGCCCGCAGACGCGCGGGGGGGGCTTCGGGAGATCAAATGAGCGCTGGGGCGCTCCGGAGCGAGGCTCAGCGGGGAGCTCGGCGGCCCGGGGAGGAGTTTGAGAGCTCCCAGACGAGCCGAGGAAAAGCTCTTTAAAACGAGACAGGCGGGAATGTGGGGGGGTGGAGGGGGGGGTCATCTGCGAGAAGCCACGAGGGAACGCCGGGAACGCGGAGCTTGTTCGCTGGGAACGGCCTTCAAAGCGTCGCGCGCATCGGATCAGAGCCGAGACGGGAGGTCAGCGGGGGGGTCTACAGCGGGAGGCCTGCGAGTCCACCAGCCTCACCCTCACCTGGGGCCTCGCCACCTCACACTCATGCCCCCCCAACACAGACACACACACACACACACACACACACACTCATGCCCCCCCCACACAGACACACACACGCACACACACACACACACACGCACACACACACACCTTCACTGTCCCTGGGTGGGATGAGTCATCAAAGAGGGTGAGGAAAAGAAAGGAGAGGTGGTGTGTTTTGGTGCCTACTGTATGTGTGAGTGTGTGTGAGTGTGTGTGT
>CAJVRN010000238.1:2072500-2080000 GCA_911728415.1 Lagocephalus sceleratus | reverse complement strand
GGTTGACCTGGAACGCCTCACGAGAGCGTCCGTGATCGAGGCCTTCGCCCGCCTTCGGGAATCGAGCGCGGAAAAAAAAAAACGAAATTTGACGATGCTGCAAAGGCGGGGGGGTCGGGGGGGGGATCGGTTTACAATGGAAGGAAAACAAGCGATCGTGAAGTCCTCCGAAGGACGAGCGGCGTCCTGCATCCTATTGTGAGCACGTGCGTTGAGGGATGGCCATCGCCGGGGCAACGCTGTGAGGGGGGGTGAGGGGGGTGAGGAGGGGGGATCAGCCACAGACTTAAAGCTGGGCTCCCCGGTGGAGGAGAGCGGACAGGCTTTGATGTTGATGCGCACAAATAAAAGGAGGCCAAACTGAGTGGACCAGTATCTGCTGCAGAGAGGCGCAACCATGGTGGGGGGGGCACGGGGGGGGGGGTTCTACTAACAAGGGTTGTGCTTTAATTCATTCCTCCGTTGGTCCGTTGGTCCACATCCTGCTGGACCCGTGACGCGTCCGTCCTCGTTAGGGAGCCTCCACGACTTTAGTTGACCCCCCCCTCACCCTCACCCCCCCTCACCCTCACCCTGTGCCCCCCCCCCCACAGTCCATTATCGATGCATCGGCGCGCTGTTGATATTCATCGACCCGCTCCGGCGCCGCTGCAGAGTGGAAGCCGATCACGTGACAGGGCGAGGCCCCGGGCGGTGGCGGCGGCGGGGCGGGTGGGCGTGTCTACGTGACGACCCCCCCCCCCAGAGTGAAAGACAGGCCCGGCTATTCAGAGCAAATACCAAATCCGTTGATGCACACGCTGCAATATTTACGCCACTATTAATAAAACTTGGCCGCTCCGGTTCAGACTCTCAGGGAAGGGGGGGGCGGGGGGGGGGCAGGGGGGGGGCTGTTTGCCAGAGGCGGGAACAGGAATAAAATCTAAATCCAAACACGAGCGGGAAAGGTCAGGACAGACGTAAATACGAGCGTTTAAAGGCGCGGCGGCCGCGTTTGCACAAGCCGACACGTGTTAACCGCCTTTTGTGCGGGCTGGAAAAACTGGGTCAGCTGGGGGGGGGGCGGCGGACCGGCGGAAAAGGAAAAGTTATTCCCACCGCGGGGATCGGCGTTTCCGATGTGGTCACGGCGCGCGGCCGGAGCCAGAAGTGGAGAGGAAGCGCTTCCAAGAAGCAGACTTTGGATTAGCGCTGGAGCGCGCCGCGCTGCGGATTTTCCAGTGAATCATCACTTTCCTCGCTCCCACCTCTCCGGAGGCCGAGCGCTTCCCCGGCTCGCGGCGCTCCCGGGAACGGGGAGCAGACGTCGGGTTCCGGTTTTCCTGGTGCTTTCGCCCCCCAGTTCACCGGTCTGGATGAGGGACAGGGATCCTGGTTCTGGGAGCGGGAAGGCCAGCGCTCCTCCCGCTCCCGAGCGAGGAGCACCGGGATGAGGCGGGAAGCTAACGGATCCTTGAGAGCTTGCTTCGCCGTTTCCCGCGACTCTCTCGCTCCCACGTGATTAACGATGAATAATTAACGACAAGAACCTCTCAGCGACGGGACGCCGCCGCCCCCGTGGGGGGGGGGGGCGAGCGCTCGCCGAGACAAAACGAAGATCCGCTCCGTCCTCCGACATCCGGTCCCGTGAACCCCGATCCCATCCGCTGGTTCCGGCTTGCGGTCTTCCGGCCCGGAGGGCGGACCTTCTCCGGGGGAACGCCGGCGGGCCCCGATGGACCGGAACGCGAGTCCGGCTCAAGCGGGGACCGGCTGCTCCGGCTTTGCTCCGACTTTTCCGGGGAAAACTGCTGAGAAGTCCCGATTATTGTGTTTTTTTTCCCCTCTGACAGCTTTTCTCCTCTTCCAGGGTCTCTCATGAACTTGTTCCGAGCTGGAACGAGGCGTTGGTTTATTCATGAGGTCCAATAACGAAGCCCTTTGATGTGCATGAATTATTTAAAGGCAACACTTTTTTGAATATTCCCACACTTTGGTAAACACTTCCCAACGCCGCTCAGGTCGGATCTTCGCCGACGCCCGGACCAGACGAAGAAAAAACGAGGCAGCGGGGGGGTGAGCAACCCTGCGTGTCTTTGTGGTGTTTTTTTTCATTTAAACGCTCTCTTTGCCGATAAACGCCGCCTTTAAGTGGACGTCCGCCGCGTCGGCGCGTTTCGAGCTGCAGCGGAGCCCAGGCGGCCCTGTCCGGGCTCGGAAGCGGGTGCTCGCCCAGAGAGGCGGGTGGGGGGTGAGCACACATGAGAAAAGTGGTGATTAGTGACCCCCCCCCCGACCCCCCCCAGCTAATCTCTGCTTTGACTCGTATGACCTGCGGCGTCGCGCGCAGCGCCGTCGCATGTTTCCGCCTCTCGCCCCCGGTTGCCTTCATGTACCAGAGCGCCGCCGTACGCCAGCGTGGCCCCCCCCCCAACCCCCTACAAACCCCCCCCGTCCCCGCCCCCGTCGCGCCTCTGTCTCTCGCCGCCGACGGAGGCGCGTAATGCGACGCGAGGGCAGCGGCGGGACGCTCGCCCGGCCGCGCTCGGCAGTTTTACCCCATGCAGCGGCGCGCGGCGAAGGCAGCAGCGATATAATTAGAATGGAAATTACAGAAAGTTACAGGCGAGCTAAATCCCCCCCCCTCCCCCCCCCCCGCGCGCATCGCGTGGCTAAAAATGTCCCGGGCAACGCCGGTGGATGTATCACCATAGCAACAGCCTTCTTCTGCACACTATTTTCAGACCGAAAAGGGAGAAGCTTCCAGAGCGAGGGGGGGGGCGGGGGGGGGAGAGGCGAACGCAAACATTCTGTAAAGGCTGATCCATTATTCAGGTGAGGGGAGCGTCTCCGAGGGGGCGCTGCGGCACGCGCGCTCGCTCAGGCGGCGGTGGCGGCGGCGGCGTGACGGTCGCGCAAGGACGGCCCCCCTTGGGGGGTCGGTTCCCGCGTCCCGGCAGAGGTCGCCGGAGACCTTGAGGAGGAGGCGGAGGCCGAGGCTCCCGCTTAATCGACCCCGCCGTCAGGCGCCGCGGAAAACGGGGGAGGGGGGGGTCGTCTGGCGGAGGAAATGGAGTCGTTTGGGCATTAAGGCCCCGCCCCCCTCCGCTTGGGTGAACCCGGGAACGAGCGAAAGTTCAGCGGCGTGTCAAGGACGCGCCGACATTGCTCTGACTCGACGTCGGTCCGGCGGTCGCGCGTCTGGAAATAGCTCCGGCGGCGGAGATTCGATCGCGGGGGCCAAAGCGAAGGCCGGGGGACTCGCGGAGGCGCCGTTCCTCGATCCCCTTTTCAATTCGCCTCAATTTATTATAATTCGGTCCACAATCACTTTATTGGCTCGGAATGTGGGAATGGAACACCAAAGCGCCGGACAAAAGATCCACATTCTCTCCCTCTGCTGGTCTAATCAAGTCTTAAATGAAAGCACTCTCTCTCTCTCTCTCTCTCTCTCTCTCTCTCACACACACACACACACACACACACACACACACACACACACACACTCCATCTCCCCGTCTCCTAATGTTTCTCGGCCCCCTCAGGGGGTCCTGATTGAGCCGGCTGCGAGGCATGGATCTTTCCCTATTGATCGGCCCGCTGAATCACTTATCCCTTTTCCGATGGCCTTCGTCGCCACTCCGGGGTTTTTTTAGCGCTCTCCGCACGAAGAGATTTCCTTACTTGTCCGGCCAACATCCGGGCCCGGAGAGAGGCGCGTGGCGAGCGGATCGGATACCGTAATTGGATTGCAAAGGACTCGCAAACTGTAATGAATTACCGCTTGTCGGTAACGAGGCCCCGGAATCGGACCTGATGGGATAACGGGCACCTTAACGAGCCGGAGGGCGTTCTCTCGGATGAACACCGGCAGCGCCGCGCCGATCGATGGCGCCGCCGAAGGGAAACCGGGTCGTTATTACCGGAAGCGGCGAAACGCACGCCTTGACGCCGCCGCTGAGACGGGGGTTTAGGAGAATAAAAAAAACGATCCAGCGAGCGGGGCGGTCGGGATTGAGTAATTAGAGGCCTGGTGCGGCGCTCCGTGTTTAACCACGGCGAGGCGGGCGCTCCCGGAATATCGGTGATCCTAGACGACGCGGTCAGGACATTTCTGGGCACCTCGAGCGCGAGGCGGCGCAGACGTGCGGCGGCGTGCATCGAGGCCCGGGGGGGGGAGGGGCAAAGAGGGCGATTAAAGGTCGCCGGGGCCCGGCGGCGGCCTCGGCGGCGTCTGGATCCCTGCGTTCCTTTGGGTGTTCGCCATCAAGCGCGGCGGCGGTGGCGTGGCGACATTCCCGCCCCTCCGGCTGGGGTCGGGGGAGGGGCACTCGGGCGAATCCGCGACTTCGCGGGAGCCTGTTCGGGAACAAAACCGCGGGAACGAGCGAGACCAGCGCGGCGATGAAAAGTGGGATAATTACAGTCGCGGAACGCGGTCCTCAATCCCACCTCACAGCCAACGTCTCCATGGCAACGGTTGAAAGTTTCAGCCACCGACTCATCTCGAAAACTCGTTTAAACTATTTCAAACGGCCTCAAAAAAAAAAAAACTTGATGATGAGCTTCGCCTGCGGCGCGACCTCCGCTTGACCTCCACCAAATGGAGGCACGGCGACGCGGCCGGGAAAGGCTCGGTCCACGCAGCGCGCCCTCGCCGCTCGCCGGGCCTTCGCCGCCTGGCGCGAGGCACCGCGTGACCGAAGCTCACGCACAGACGTGGGTCGAGACGGGCAGACGGTCGGGCGATAACGGGCGACTCCGAGGAGGCGAGAACCGAGGAGGGGATGTTGGGACGGAGCCCCGAAGAAAGACGCCGTTTCTCAGTCCCACGACGAGGTCGCGACCCCCCGCCCCCGCCGCCCCTCGACGTGTGCGTGCGTTACGTAAAGACTTTGGGCGCGCTAGCGTACGTTTTTTTTTTTCCTGAACATTTGCTACGCGCTTCCAGAACTGGATTTTACCCAGAAAGAAGAGAAAATAGACGGACGAACACAAATCCTGCTGTCGCCAAGTCGACGGTGGCCCCAAACCAGAACTTTTTTTTTTTTTGTCGTACTTCAGAGCCAACGGCATTTTTTTTACAGGCTGTTTCGTGCGTTTGTTTTATCACGAGAGGTGCGCGCGTGTTCCGGGAGAAACCGAAGCACGTGGATGTACCACGACGGAACCGCGACGAGAGGCCGCAAGACGTCGGAATCCAGATGAATCCCTGGAATCCCGGCGAGAAAAATCCAGTTCGATCCAGGAAGAGCCGTCGATAGCTTTGAGATGTTCTCAGACAAATCTCTTAATTCTGTAATTTTCCCCTGAAGATCGTTCGTGTTTTTATGCACTCATGTTTGATTAAACAGATCTGGAACAGGAATATATTTAAATTTGTGCGCGCGATGAAATAATCATGATCCCGTCACGTGACCCAGATTGATGCTCTTAATCAGGGTCGCGGCTCGGTCACGTTACCGATTTTCTCCGCATCTTTGGAGGCTTGGGGGATTAAATGTTTGCTTTCGTAACATCCGGAAAACTGACTCGTGGAATTAGCTAATCGATTGATTGAGCTGTATTTAGTTTGCTGTTGTGGTCCTACGCCCCGAAACGCCCCCTAGCGGCCGAAACGCCCCCTAGCGGTCGTAACGCCCCCTAGCGGTCGTAACGCCCCCTAGCGGTCAAAACGCCCCCTAGCGGTCGTAACGCCCCCTAGCGGCCAATCCTAACAGCAGAAAATGCTGGAAATCTTTTAAATTATCGATAATTCGGCAGATTGAGAGTTCCATTCACCCAAATCGGTGAACAGGCTCCTCGTATCAACTGCAACGACGATGGAAGCGAGCACCGCTGAAAACAGAGCGATTGTTCCTCCTACAACAGCCACACGCACACACACACACACACACACACAAACACACGCACACGCGCGCTGTCTTCACCTCCGTGTGTGTGTCACGTCCCCGTGCGACACGCGTGCCTGTGACATGTGTAAACTTTCGCGATTAGGCGGCGCTGAGCGAGGGGCGCAGCTGCGGGAACCGCCCGACAAAAGGAGGCCGGACGTCGCGGACGCGGCGCCGTCGTCGCCGTCGGGAACGGGATCGGAAGCCCGACGGAGCCGGGAGTCCGCCCGCAGGACTCCGCTACCTGCGGAGTCGGGACGCGCTACATCCTGTTTGCCTTGTCGACCGCCGCCCAGTCGGACTCTCGGGCCCATCTGGCGTCTCTGTCTGCGGGGGGGGGCGCGTTCGTCCAGGAAAATGTTTTTCATCGGCGCCTCCTGGGGGAGCCCGATGTGTCCCAGGACCAGATGGGAAACGCTGCGATCCTCCAGCATCTCCTCCTGGTCGCTTAGGAGGTCTTCAAAGGGGGTCGGGAGTCCCGGAGCCTCGGCGGGCTCCGTCTGACCCCGGGAAAACGGACGCTCCCCGAGTCCCGCAAACGCCACCGGAGGTGTCCTCCCGGCCGCCCCCCCGCTCAGCGGCGTTTCTGTCGTTCCGAGCGGATTTAATTGATCCCTCCAGCAGATTCCAGGTGCGGACCCCCACAGGGAGGGGCGTCCGGGAGACGTCTCCATCCGCCCACTTCCATCGGGGTCTATTTTGTTTCCAGCGCGCAGCAGCTTGTGCGTTTGGAAACTGCTGACTAACAAGAGCTTCTATTAATAACCTGCTGCTCCCAATTAGGCACAAAACCGGGGGCTGGTGGGGGGCTGGTGGGGGGTGGGGGGGGAAGTGGGGGGGGGGGTCTTCTCCCTCCCACCAACAAGGGAGGGACGAGCAACAAACATGAATGGACCGCACGTGCGAGCGGGCCCAGATTTCCTCCGCTGACCTGCTGCTCCACATAACCTCCCCCCTGAGGTGAACTGAGCACACGCACACACACACACACACACACACACACACACACACACACACACACACACACGGGCGGGGGCACATGACTTTAGATATGTAAGGGTTTAATCCAGGCCTCGGGTGGCGCGCGGGTATCGGGGACAACAAAGGCCTGAGTATGGAGGAGCTGCTCTCTCCATGAACAACACGCCCCGCCAGGTGAGGCGCCGCAGGCCAGAGCGCCGGCCCCTCCGTAACGGGGGGGGGGGCGGAGAAAGGGGGGCGGGAGGTTGAGTCGCGTGGAGAATCAAAGGGGTCTCTGAGGGAGGCGGGGGTGGGGGGGGGGTGAGGGGGTGTGTTTGGTAAACAGGAAAGACGGCGGCGCGACGCGGCGTTCCCCTGATGATTCCCGGCGGAGGGGCGGGCGTAAAGACGGGTTTCCGAACGGGGAGAGGAGAAAACGAGGAGGCGAGGAGCGCGAAGGGGGGCGAAGGGAGGGAGATAACGGCGGCGCTCTGTCGGGCGCGGCAGGTTAATTTGCTCTTGTCAGCGCGAGGGCTTTCCCCTGGAGCCGCCCTTATCTTTGTTGTCCTGCTGGATGTCGGTGTCAAACCGGCGAGGTTTGCGCGGATCCCCGGCGCTCACCTCCGCCGGTTGCAGCCCCGCGCCGACAAGAGTGGCAGCTTTGCGC
>CAJVRN010000238.1:2017500-2067500 GCA_911728415.1 Lagocephalus sceleratus | reverse complement strand
TGGGAGCGGCGGCGGAGCGCGCTCGGAAAACAAACGGATGTTAGCCGCGTTCCCGTTTTCAGAGTCGGAACGCCGCTCCGTTCGCCGCGGCCTCCGCGTTCCGCTGGGCCGGGATCCCGTCGCGTCGGCGTCTTTCGCCGAGAGGCGGCGAAGGCGGGTCTCATCTGCGGTCCCCCCCCGCCGCTCCCCGACGTTCCCAAGTAACGAGTGTTCCCATCCGGTCGGCGGCGGGAGCGTGGACCCAGCGCGGGGGAGGGAGAAGAGCAGCGGTTCGCCGTCGCGGGAAAGTCGAACGCCGAGCTCCCACGCCGCTGCTCGGCCTCGTCAGCGCCTCCCGATATTCCGGGCAGGCTCGTAATTCCCAGCGCCGGGGTGAGAGCGACCGTTCGGATCAAAGCTCGGGTGGAAGCGGAGCGTCTTTGATCAGGAAGACGAGACCCCCCCCCCCGCCGACGTGATCAGCGATCATATTTATCGGCTATTATCGGAACGCTTTATTTGCTGATCCGATCAGACGCTCCGAGATCAAAGATTCCACCCGCTCCGGCTAAACCGGAGAGAAATCGCCTCGGATGGAATTCGATCACGTCTCCGGAGCTCGTCCGGAAAAGCGACGGCTCGCGAGGCGACGCGATTGGAGGGGAAGCGCTTTGGCGGACGTGATGGACGAACAAGGTCCGGGAAGGACGGGCGCCGCGGGAGATCAAAGTGGCGCTGCTTTGATGCGCGCGCTAAGAGGGGAGCGGGCGTCGGCGCCGGGGGGGGGGAGGGCTGTTGGCATGGCAACCGCGTTGGCGCGGGGATGCTCGCGGCTCCATCCCAGCGCGAGGCCCGAGGGGACCGTCCGCAGTGGCGAGGAACCGGGAGGAAAACGGGAAGACCCGGGAAAACCGGGAAGAGGCGTTTACGCGCCGCAGCGTTCCAGCGTTCCTCCGAGCTCGGCGGCAAAATCCGACGACCGCGCCAGCGAAAACGATTAAACGGTGCTTGAACGACCCAGAAAGAGAAGCGCAGAGGTCACGGGGGGGACCGGAACTGCGTTTCACGCTTCCCGTTCCCGGAACGACCTCCCGGAAGAAGTCTGCCGCAGCTCGTTTATTCCGCATTAAGGTTGAAGACTCCGGCGCTTCGCTTCGTTTCCGCTGCTCCGTGACGGTAAACGTTTTTACTCTTGAATAAACGCGCCCGCGTTGGCGTGTGGGTCCTCGAAACACGCGTGTCCTGTTGTCCCGGAAGGGCACTGTGGCCAGAATGTGTGTGTGTGTGTGTGTGTGTGTGTGTGTGTGTGTGTGTGTGTGTGTGTGTGTGTGTGTGTGCGCGCGCTGACATCGATAGTGATCAAGAATTACGACCCACCTGGTTTTCCTCGGCCGTCGCTCCGGAGGGGCGTTTTCCGCGTGGTCCTCGTCCTCCTGGAAGGCGAAAAAAAAAATCGAAATTAGCGGTCGGTCGGCGGTCGGTTCGGGGTCTGGTGACCCCGAGGTGGGGCCGGAGGGGGGGTCGGGTCACCGGGTCAGAACTCGGGGACGGGGACACGAACCCAAAGATTCCCGCCACGCTGCTTTCAGTCAAGTTTTTACTCACTTGGATCCCTTTTCCTTTGAAGTGAGAAGCAGCTTTGATCTCCGCTCATACCTCTCGACTTGGATCGACCGCCTCTGCGGATTTGTGGGGTTTTTTTTTTTTAAAAGAAATTCCGACCTCGTCTCCAAAAAGAGTCGCAGAAAATCGCACGTTTTCTTCTTCCTTGACGATTATAAATCGCTAAAAAGCCGGCGTTCCTCAAGAAAAATTCCGAAAAATATTAAACATTTTTCAAAATAAAAGTCACCCCGGAGGAGAAAAGTCACGGTGTTTCGCCGTCTCCCGCGGAGTTTTTCCTTGTTTACGTTTGCCCGCGCGCTTTCGCGCCTTTCGTATTTCGCCGCTTTTCCCTCGATCCGCCCACGCTCACTCGAGCCGCCTCCGTTTTCGCTCGCAAACGTTTTTTTTTTTACACGTTTCCAGCATATGTTCGCCTCTTTCGACGACGACGCGCACGTCGCGGGGAAAGTCGATGAACGCGGAGCCCGTGTTCTTCGAGCGCGCTTGAGTCAGGACGTCGGCGGCGCCCGACTGGAGGCCGGCGTGTTCTCTCCTGCGAGCGCGGGAGGGGGAGCGGGAGGGGGGGGGGCCACCTCATTGAGGTGTTAATTGGATCGGATCGCTCTCGGCGTCCTCGCCGCCCCCTCGCCCCCCTCGCCGCTGATCACGGGGAGCAAATCTGTTAATAGTGCATGAGGTTAAAAAGAAAAAAAAGAAAAGAGAGAGAGATCCAAAAGACGGAGAGACGGAGGTGCGCGCTGATGGAGGTGGGATCTGGGGGGGGGGGGGGGGGGGCCTCCCGGGGACACGCTGGGATAAAAGAGCGACGGGCCTTCTGATGAGATGCTATTTGATTTCTGATTGATACCCCCCCCTCCCCGTCTAATTGGTACGCGCTGAGAGAGCGACGGCTCCCGGGCACGGCTGTCACGCCGGTGACGGCGTGGGCCCCCCCCTCCGCCGCCGCCGCCCCCCCCCTCCCCCCGCCGCGCCGCGTCGCCCGTGACCTTTGCGGGAACGACTACAGGAAGCCGTCATGTCGGACACAACGGGAGCTGACAGGGAAGCGGGGGCGGCCTCCGGCGCAGCTCCGCGGTTAAACGGGGCTTTTGTTTGTTTGTTTGTTTGTTTGTTTGTTTGTTTGTTTTTTAGATCTCGAATTAAACGTCACGCCGAAGTCGCCAAACCAGCGTCGGTGAGATATGTCACAGGTAAAAGGAGCAGAGGTTCACCTGAGGGTTCCGGTGGGTCCGGCGTGGAGGAGAGCGGCTTCTGGGTGGGCGGGGCCTTCGTCAGGGTCATCGCTATCACCTGTGCGCACACACACACACACACACATTCTGGCCATGCTGCCTTTCCGGGGCCCGAGCTACCGTCCCAGGCCCTCCTGTCCCCGAGGGGACCCCGTCGATCCACGTTGCGTAGCGGCCTTCTGGGTCTGTCGTGGGTCACGTGTGTGTGTGTGTGTGTGTGTGTGTGTGTGTGTGCGTGCGTGCGTGTGTGTGTGTGTGTGTGATCGCCGTCGCGGCTGACATTTCGGGTTTTAAAGAGGCACATTGATTTAACATGTCTGAGTAAAGGAATATTTAAACGCCGGCTGTGGTTTCTGTTGTGCTCCGCTCACAGCGTGCAGTTGCCGGGGAAAAAGAGCCGGTGGGAACCGGCACAGCTGGGGATTAAACGGTGAACATGAGCAATAACGGGCTTTTATTCCAGCTCTTATGAACCCGAGAGTGGATTAGATGTAGAAGTCGCAGCCTGCGTGCTGCCCCCGCCGGGGCCTTTGTTAGGCTTGGCTCGGTCTCGCCGTCGCACGTTCGTTTTTAAACACTTCCGGAATCCCGAAAAGCGGGCGACCCGCGCGAGGGCGCGACGTTTCTCCGGACGAGCGCGTCCGGGGGGGCTTCTTCTGTCCGTCTCAATTCACAAACTCACCGAGCGGCGCCCGGGACCGTCAGAGTAGTCAGATCGGGGCGATTCCGATTGATCCTTTTTGTTTTCCTGATCTGATTTCCACCCGTTAGGCCGCGGCACAAACGCAATAACGGGACCGAATAACAAACCGCGTCAGGAGAGTCGCGTTCTTCGAGCAGAGGAGGTGTTTACGCGTCTAAAGCCGCGCTCTGGATCAGCCGACGCCAAATCGGCCCAAAAAAAACGAATCTACAATGATTCAGAAGCTGCTGGAATTCCAGGATGCCCCCCCCCCAGACACACACAAACACACACACACACACACACACACGCACACACTCCTGAATGGATCCAGTAGTTTCATTCCCTACACCGTCCTGAGAAGGGTGACATCAGAGATCTTCAGAAGTCTTCCCTCTTCCTCCTTGTTCTCCGACGCCTGAGCCCGTGCTTGCCCCCCCCCCCCCCCCCCCCCCCCCCCCCCCTTTTTTTCCCTCCCCGGCCCCGAGGACGAGGACAGCCGGTCGCCGATAGCTCCGGATCAAGGACCAGGGCCGACGGCGGGTCGATACAGGCTCGGAAAAAAAGGGCCGGGGCTCCGGATAAACACTGGAGATTGTTCTGAGGGACGAGCATTGATGTGTGATTAAAGCCAGAGCCCCCCCCCCCCCCCCCCTCGCCCCCACCCTGTCGGGGAACTTGAGAGTGACATCCCTGACGTTGGGGTAATTGGCGTCGGGGGGGAAAAATCGATGGATCGCGCGAGTGACCGCTGGGGTGTGCAGGTCCGGGCTTCCGGAACCCCCCACCTGAGAGCGAACGTTCTTCGGCTGAGCGCCCCCGAGCTCTGGAATTCCACCGAACCCCGACGGCGCCCCGGGCCTCGGTTTTTCCAGGCGCCTGGAAAAAACCCGGCGATCCTCGGTTTTCCTGCCTGCTCCTGCACTTGGGGCGACCTTCGCCCTCGGACCAGCCGGGCCTCGCGACTGTCTGAAGCCTTCAAAGGAACCGAGTCGCGGGAAACGCCGACTCGGGTGTTTTAGCGGGGCGTCTTTTTCCTCGGGCGAAAAAAAAAACGGCGACGAAAAAAAATAAAAAGAGACAAAAAACGGAAGTAAATAAAACGCTGACTCCGCCTTCGGGTTGTTTCACTTATAAAAATAGACGTGAGTCACCTCTAGCTGAGGTTTGATGATCTCATCATAACACGGGGCTAATTTCTGTGTGTGTGTGTGTGTGTGTGTGCGTGTGTGTGTGTGTGTGTGTGTGTGTCTTGGCTGATTCCTGACGGTTCTGGCAGGGTCAGAGCCAACCGAGCTGCGCTGGGTTGGTTTTGGACGGGAGGAGGAGCGGACGTGGGAACCCTCGCTCCCGCTCTCCATCTGCTCGCCTATTCGGAGGCCCGAGAGGTGACAAAGGTGTGTGTGCGCACGTGTGTGTGCGCGCGTGTGTGTGTGTGTGTGTGTGTCTTTCCCTGCATATCTGAGCAGGCCTGTACGATATCCATCCCGACATAATCAGACTAATTGAACCGTTGGACGTGCGAACCCCCTAAGAGCGCCTCCAAACTCCCTGCGCTCGTCGGCGAGGTCGCCACGGAGTTAAAAGCGAACGCACCCGCGGCCAAACTTCGCCGGTCGGGCGCCGCCGCGGCCCTCTCGCTGGTAGGGGGGCGAAGGCAGCCCGCAGCCACAGATGGTGGAGCCGAGGGGGTCGGGGGCCCCTCAGCGCCCTCGTTCATCACCGCGACGCCGCTCAATTAGGGCGCGGGCGCCGCGGCGGGCCGACCTTGGCTGAAGGTCCGACTCCGCCGCCTCGGAGGTTCTGGTGGATTGCGCAACTCCTGCTCCCTTATTTGATGTGTAATCCGGTCTAATTTAACCGATCGTCGCCGCGTGTGACGAAAGACTCGGACCCAAACAATTTTATTTTTTCTTTATTAATCCATCACCAGCGCTAAAAGCGCCTTCCCGATGATTCGCCTGGATTAACGACCCCGGACTGATAAGAGATCCAGAAGCGTCTGAGGCCCTTTTTCCGGGTCAGATGGAGGAACCAGACAAGAGCGTCGTTACCGGGCGGTTCTCCGGAAACCTGGCTCACGCCCAACGCCAACACCTCTAAATTCCCACCTCTGAGAGGAACTTTTGAAAAAATTTGCTTAAAATAACCCCGGCGTTGAGGCGGGATTTAAGAGACCTCCGACCGATTTACGGCTTCTGAAACACGCCGTGACGTTCGCCGTCAAGAGGAAACGTAGCCGTACGTAAAATCGTACGTTAATGTGGGAATTGGAGCCCCGGGGTTTGGGTCTGGCCTCCGTGTAAGTCGTTTTCCCGCTGGCTACGAACGTTCCCGCAGCATCCCAGCCTGCGGTCGGGCGGGGGCTTCCCGTCTGCTCCCCGTCTCGGCCTTTTCCTGCTGTTCCTTTTATGACATTTAATCCGCGCGTTAGAGCGGGGCGAAGCGGCTCTCCCTATTTTTACGACATCGATCAAATTGTCAACAAGTGAGATGGATCGCTGCGGTCCCGGATAATAAATCTACTCAATAATTAAAGAAGACCGTTCCAGAAAAGGAATAAAATATCGTTATTAGCGCCGTATTACTGTCTTAGCTCAGTCGGATAAGAAATCATCCCTGAAGGGTGATTATCCCGGCGTAAACTACCCCCGGTGTTCCGCAAGGCTCTATTCTCGGCTCCCGTGTTCTTGGGCAACGCTTTGCGTTTCAATCTGGAATCCTTCCTTCGGTCGTTTAAGCGAACCGCGGACGTCTTTACCCTCCCTGTGCTGGTTGGTTTGTCTGGAAGCGACTCCTGAAGGAAGCTCGCGCGCCTTCGCTTCACCCGTTTAGAATGTTTTACCCTTTCTTCCTTGCGTTTCTACACGCAGAGATAATATAGCTACACACGAGCAGATCCAGACGATTGAATTAAAGGAAGGGGTGTTGAACATATAGAGGACATCGGCGGAGTTCGTCCGGCGTTTTGCTGCCTCGGCGAAGCGCGTGGAGTTTCATTGAGCACATAAAACAGAAACAACTGTGAGGACGAGCCAACCTGCCGTCTGGAGGAAACCACGTCCCCCTCCTTCCCTGTAATCCCGCCTCCCCAGAGCGCCTCCGAACAGGTGACATCCTGTGCCGAAGCTGGTTAGAAATAATCTCGTACGACAGATGGGTCCGTTTCCCCGAAGGCTGCCAGCCGGCCCCACGCCGCGCCGCACCGCGCCGCGGGCACTCGCGGCTGCGGGAATACGAAGAGGCGGCCCACGCCAGCGGAGCGGTCCAATTCTCATCTCGCCGCCACCAGACCCGCCTCTCCTCCGCCGGGGGGGGAGGGGGGGGGCGCCGTCCTCCCGGCGAAGTCCGGCGGGAGCGCTCTTTCGTTCCCCAGCTCCTCCGAGGCGCTAATGCGCGGACGCGCTTCCCCGAGCGCGCCGCGGCGTGGCGGCGACCCGAGGGGGGGAGGACGGGGGAGGGGGGGGGGCGAGACGGCGGCGGAGGAGAAAGGTGGCGCTGCCGCCCAGAACCGAACCGCCAGCGTGGCCGAGGGGGGCCGAGCGAAGCTCCGGTTTAACTTCCTCAAACTAAAGGAAGTGCGTCTAATTAAAAGGTAACAACCTGTTTAATTCGGTCGCGTTTAACCTCCCGAGGAACCGGAGAGCGTCTGCGAGACGATCGTTGCGCGTGCATTCGCTTTTTACCGGCTTTAATTAACGAGTCTGTTTGTGTTGGAGGCGAAAAGAACAACAGGAGGAGAAAATTTGACTCCTCAGCAATTAACTCCAAATGGATCCTGATCTATAAACAAGTTAAACACCTACTTAGACTCACTTCCTGGAGGGGATAACTTTGGGTTTCATCCCTTTTTTTTTTCTTTTTTTTGGTACTCCAACATTAAACTGCTGCGTCCCGTCGTAAGGCGGGTTTATTTATTCCCTGTTTATCCATCTCGGGCCTTTTTAACCTCAACAGCAAACACAAGCCTCTGTTGTAACAGTTGGTTTTTCCGGGCCGCCCTCTGGCGGCAGACAACGGGTACTACACTTGGAATTAAGGCGTGTCGGATTTGGCGACACCCAGCGGTGACGCGAGGTATTACAGGTCACAACCGAGGCTGTTTCTCCAGCGTTGGACGAGCACCGCCCGACTTTAAGAGCAACTTAAACGTAATTCGAGCGTGTGCTTTAGGCTCATTAGCGCTCTATTTTTGCTTGATGCCATCACCCCCCCGAAGCCTTTTCAGACGCCCAGAGCGGCTCGTGTTTCAAGAGCCGTGCTTCCGCGAGGCCGGCGGTCTCCGACATCTCCTGGGGACCGCGGTGATGCTGTCACTCACCCACGGGGTCGTTCTTTACCACCAGCTCCGGCGACACAAGCGGGATGCCAGGCTAACGCCTCCTGGCTGCAGTCCTCGTCTGGCGATCCTCGTCGGGCGACCCCCGCCCGGGCATGGCCGCGACCTCCTCGTCTGCCGGGCGGTGGACACGAGGGTTTTACTCTGGAGTAAATAACATCTCAGTTTGTGGCTGCAGCTGAGCCCTTTTGATTAGCCTGAAAAAGGAAGTTTTCATCATGTTATCCTGATCGCCTAAGTGAGTGTGTGTGTGTGAGTGTGTGTGTGTGTATGTGAGAGAGAGAGAGAGAGCATCCTAAATTACTGCATCCTAAATTAACGCCCCCTCTTTAACATCTACTGTCTGCTGAGCCAGCTCTAAACTAGCTGTGTGTGTGTATGTGTGTGTGTGCGTGTGTGTGTGTGTCCTCCACCTCCTAATCTGAATCTTTTTACATTTCTCCATCAGTCCCCTGTCCTCCTCCTCCTCGTGTCCTTATCTCATTAACACACCAGTAGATCCTCCCTCCTGTTGCAGACACACACACACACACTCTGAGTAAAACTGGTTCAGAACACGCTGATTAAAAGTGTGTGACAATTTCACTAATATTTATTTTAGTAAAGTAGAAAACAATCAATCAATCGGCAATGATCTAATTTGTTTCTGATTTATGTAAAATAAAAACATGTATTTTTTACTGGGTAAAAAAAGAAAAAAATCAGTATTTTAAAAAAAAAATCTGAATTTTCAGGAAAATTCTGACTTTTGTGAGATTTTACAAAATTACAAAAAAGTTGGAAAAAGGTTTATTCTGATAATAAAAAAAGATTTTCAGAGAAAATTTTACTTATTGCGAAAATAAATGTTATTTATTGTGAAATATCTGATTAAAAATCCAGACAAATGGCGCTGAGTTCCAAGGGAAGTCATTTAAAAAGTCAGAATTGTCGCTTTGTAAAGAAACGTCTAAAAACAATGAACACAAAGAACACAAAAAAAAAAAAAGAATAATCACAAACCAATGACATTCGAAGCGATCCACCTCGTCTCCTCTCACTCTTCAGCCCCCTCTGAGCTCCAGCCGGTGGGAGACTGCTCCTTTTGAGGACCAATAGCATTAGTGTGTGTGTGTGCGTGTGTGTGTGTGCGTGTGTGTGTGTGTGTGTGTGTAAATGCAGGCTTCCATTGACAGCGAGTGCGCGCAGAGTCAATCGCTGCCACACAGATTACAGTCGAGCTTGTCCGTATCAATTATCGGTCACGGATAAGTGGGACATGATTCCACACACACACGCACGCGCAGGCCTGATTCTGCACACACACACACACACACACACACACACACTCATCCACGCTCTCAGATGCTTCCATAATAAAGACACAATAGATGCGTTTCATCTTTCACGAGCGGCGGAGCGTGGCCACGAGGAGCAGCTCGGCCTGCTGCTAATGGACGCTCCGTCAAAAGCACCTCAACGCTCCGGCCCCGAGGCCCCCCAACAACCCCCCCAAACACCCCCCCCCACCCTTTTATTTTCTCGTTTTATTAAAGTCGGAACCTTTCTCCAACCGAACAAAAGAAAGCGCGTCAGGAAGTTGAGGCCCACACCGAAGGGATGATTAGCAGTAAAACATGATGGGAGCAGACCTGGGGGGGGAGGAGGGGGAGGGGGGAGGAGGGGGGTGATATCACCGTAATGATATTCCTCCTAATGCGCCATCTGGAGTAATGGCTTTTGGACGGTCCTGTGACCGAGCCCCGAGCGACAGTGATTTAATGATTTATTGACGGCGGCGAGCCTCACGGCCGCACGACTGCATTAGAGCTCATGATCGGACCGATGAGGGGGGGGGGGGGGGTGTTGAAGCCTCGTTAACGCGGCTCAACGGCGGAGCGGCTGTGCGCTGGCGGTCCGCTCCGTCAGCGTCGGGAGGAGCGTCGATCACGGCGGACCCCGAGGCCCCGCCGACCGATCGCGGGTCGAAGGTCGCGATCTTCGCCCGAGGCTGCGAACAGACGGGCGCCATCGGAGGGCCTCGTGGGAACGGGGGGCGGGGGCCACCACGGGGCCTTAGGTGGAGGACAAAAAGGCGTCCAGAGGACAGGGACACACCGGACCAACGACCCCCATTACCCCCATTACCTCCAGGACCTCCAGCACCTCCAGCACCTCCAGGACCTCCAGGACCTCCAGGACCTCTGGGAGCTCCATGACCTCCAGCACCTCCAGGACCTCCAGGACCTCCAGAACCTCCAGAACCTCCAGGACCTCCAGCACCTCCAGGACCTCCAGGACCTCCAGAACCTCCAGGACCTCCAGCACCTCCAGAACCTCCAGAACCTCCAGGACCTCCAGGACCTCCAGGACCTCCAGCCAGATCTCCAGGATCTCAAGAACCTCCAGGACCTCCCAGACCTCCAGAACCTCCAGGATCTCCAGAACCCCCAAGACCTCCAGGATCTCCATGACCTCCAAGACCTCCAGGACCTCATCTCTCCCTCTCCTCTTCAGCATCTCCTCTTCTACTGGACCAACTTTCAGGACCTCCTGAGAGTTCCCGGTCCGTCTGACTTCTTCCGGGAGCAGCTGAACTCAAAGCTCTCCGAAGCCCGCGTGACCTTTGACCTCACTGACACGCCGGCGGCGGCGTCCGAACTTCCCCTCCGGCGGCCTGGAGCCGAGCCGGAGCGTTCCGTCGTTCCTGGAAGCCCTCCCCTCCGCAGCTGGACGCCCTTCAACTGCACCGGGATCTCCTCCAGCCCCCCTTCCCCCCCCTCAGGTGCGTCCAGCGCTGGCGGGCCATCCGGAGGGAAAACATGTCGGAACGCCGTGCTGGAAGGAGAAGGCGCGCCCGGTCCTCCAGGCCCGGAACGCCACATCTGCGTTAGAGGCGCTCCCCCCCCGAACCCCACCTGGAGCCCTCGCTCCTCCTCCAGGCCCCCTCGGGTGGGCTGTTGGAGGCGAGGGGGGGGGGTGAGAGGGGGTTAGGGGGTGAGGATGCCTCCCCGTCATAAACACAACTCATCTTATTAACCCCCCCCCCATCAGGAGTAAATTAGCCGCCTCCAACTTCCCTCCGTTTATCTCGACTTTAACGCGCAGATGCTCCGATAATCTGCGGCCTAATCCTCCGGCCCGCCCCCCCCACACCCCCCCACACCCCCGATCAGACCACCTTGGCACCCTCAGTCCTCGTTTGCGGCGGTGATGTAAAGTTTCCGCGGGCCTGGGTAATTAAAGATGCGCATCTTACAGGTGCGCAGACGCCGCGACTGCTTCACTCCCCCAACTGCTCCTGTGCGGCTTTCAAATTGCAGCAATTGGATTTTAATCTGTGTACCGCTGATTAGTCATTTGGCTCCCCAGCCGCTGCGTAATTTGTTCCACAACACGGAGCAGGGCGGGCGTGCGAGCTCACGCCCGGCGCGGTGCGCGCAGACGCGCGCTGGGACGCGCACATGGTGGAGGGGGGGGGGGGGCGAGGAGAGGCATCCGAGCACCCTCTCATGGTGGCGGGCTGCAGTTTCAACCAGAGTGGATTTCACTGGGTGTGTGTGTGTGTGTGTGTGTGTGTGTGTGTGTGTGTGTGTGTGTGTGTGTGTGTGTGTGTGTGTGTGACCTCATGGCTCCGCCCACAGACGTGTTTTTTGCGTGTGTGACGTCAAGACGCGGCGCCTGTGATTCGCCCGTTCGGCCGCTAGGTGGCGACAGCGCTCTGACTCCTGCTCAACTATCGTCCCATTTACTCTCCTTTAAGTGGACAAAATCAACTTTTAATAAGAACAGACATCACAGTCAGAGGAACACAACTTTATTTTTGTTTCTTTTATCTTTAGAAAGCTCGACTATAAACCCCAAAGACCAGATAACAGGTTTTATTTTGAACACCAGCTGTGTCTGTCTGCCAATGAGCATCGATAGAAATGAGACGGGGGGGAGAGAGGAGGTGAGTTCCACCGCCCAGGTGAGGTCGACCCTCAACAGGGGCACCTTTAAGGGCTGAGGAAGCGGAGGCGCGCATCCCTGGAAGTGAGAGTTCCACACAAGGATGAAGGCTGAACGGGTTCGTCTGGACCACCAGCTGAGAGAGATGACCTCCCTCTTTAGTGAAGAACACCATGACACCATGAGGAGGAGGAGGAGAGGAGGAGGAGGAGGAGGGGGAGGAGGAGGAAGAGGAGGAGGGGGAGGAGGGAGGAGGAGGAGGAGGAGAGAGGAGAGGAGGAGGAGGAGGAGGAGGAGGGAGGAGAGGAGGAGGAGGAAGAGGAGAGGAGGGAGGAGGAGGAGAGGAGGGGGAGGAGGAGGGGGGAGGAGGAGGAAGAGGAGGAGGAGGAGGAGGAGGAGAGGAGAGGAGGAGGAGGAGGAAGAGGAGGAGGAGGAGGGGAGGAAGAGGAGGAGGGGGAGGGGAGAGGGAGGAGAGGAGGAGGAGGAGGAGGAGGAGGAGGGAGGAGGAGGAGAGGAGGAGGAAGAGGAGGAGAGGGGGAGGAGGAAGAGGAGGAGGAGGAGGAAGAGGAGGAGGAGGAGGAGGAGGGGGAGGAGGAGAGGAGGAGGAAGAGGAGGGGGAGGAAGAGGAGGAGGAGGAGAGGAGGAGGAAGAGGAGGGGGAGGAGGAAGAGGAGAGGAGGAGGAAGAGGAGGAGGAGGAGGAGGTCAGTAAATTAAGTTTACAGACGTGACTTTGTGTCTTCACGCCCAACAACAGGAATAATGCTGAAAGTGGGCGTGGCTCCGTCTCCGAGCGCCGTCGGAGGAGATAAGGGAGCGAACAACGCCGCCGATGATCGGCGAGGGCGAAGGAGCCGCCGCCGCGAGCCGTTCCTCAGGGGCGCTAATCGCCCAACCGCGGCCAGACGGCGGCTGACGTGACGGCGGCGCTCCCCCACGATGATCGTTTTGTTCACTCCGTCCCTCTCGCGGAGCTCCTGACCTTCGGTGACCTTCGGTGACCTCTGAGAGGACCGGAGAGCGTTCCAGACCCCAGCTGAGCGGAGCCGGAACCGGAAAGACGGATGTTTGACAGGCTGGAACGATGAGGGCGTGATTCCGGGCAGGGGTCCCGGAAGACGCGTCTCCACAGATCGCCGGATGTGTGATTTCCCCCGGGGGCGTCGTGGCGGCGCTCCGACCCGTGACTCGCCGGGAGCCGAGAGGCTTCGCTCCTGAACTATTCCGGGCCGGATTTCTCCCTCCGCGGGACGAGGAGGCGGCAGCTTCCCCGATGTTCCCCATCTGAGCGTCTCCGAAGTGAATCCACCTCCTACTGAATGGAGAAAAGCTTCCGGGGCTCCAAGTGAAGGCGTTCCCGCTGACTCGAATTCCCGCACCAGATGGGAATATTGATTGGATGAGCTGCGGTTATTCCCCACAGCTCCGACCTGGTGACCGCCCGCGGCCTCCCGCGACGACGGGGACAGCCGCTCGGCTTTCCAGGATGCTGCCTTCGAAGAAAAAAGATCTGAATATCAGATTCAGTGGTCGGCATTCCGGGCTGCATTCCCATCACTGCATCCTGGAAAAAGGAGCGCGTTCAGTCGAACTGATGCGGCCTCTTTTTCCGGGTTAATGATGTTGGAAGAGGACAGATTTCCCTACGGAATAAATCCCCATTTAGGAGAGTGAGACCTTTCAGATTCCCTGAAATCCTTGATTACTGGAGCGTCACACCAGGGGGAGGAAGCTCGGGATGGGGGGGGGGGCTTTCCGCCTCCAAACTGAGATGCAGTCGTTAACCTTTGACCTCTGACCCCCGCCTCCGCGTAATCAAGCGGGCTTCCTAGATGGATGTCCCCTTCTGCCCTCCGCGCGTTCGCAACGACGCGAGAGGGGGCTTGAACTCACAACCACGTTTTTAATGGACGTTTTAATCAGCACCTCCGCCCCCCCCCCAGAGCCCCCCCCCCCACGGGGCTCTTGGAGCCAATCACCGTCCTCAAACTCTCGACCCCTCGGCCGCGACACAGTAACCCCGCGGCCTGCGCTCACATCCGAGTGCTCCTCGAGGCCGCCCCCCATCACTGAGTCCAGGGGGGGGGGGCCCTCGAGGAGCCCGATCGCACACATACGCACATTTCCATTTCCATCAGCAGTTTGAGGTCCTCAGCGCAGACTCATCTCCCCGGGACGAGAGTCAATTAGAGCCGTCTGCGACCTCGTCCTCGCCGTCGGCGTCTCTTCAGATCCCGTTTTCTCGCCTTGGTTTGTTTCCTTTTCAATTTAACACCCAGAAAGGGGGGGGGGGTGGCAGGAGGGAGGGGGGCGGCGGACCCCCATGCCCTCGGACGCTCAACGTTGTCGGGGAGACGGAGGGGTTTCCGGGGTCTCGGCTCTCGCCTATGTCAACCCGGCCGACCCCAAAAAAGAGCGCACCTGCGGCGGCCGCGTTGCCGTGGAAACGCGACTCCTCGGAGACGCGTGGGCGGGCGGCTGCGGAATCGGAGGGGTGGACGGAGATAGGCGAGAGAGAGCGGCGTGGGCCGGTGATGAAAAGCTCCCACTGTTCTTCCAGCATCTCTGCTGGCAGTCAAACGTGTCCAGGCCCAATTAGGCCGCACGCCGGAGTTTAGGCGCCCCCCCCCGCCCCCGCCCCCGCCCCCCCTCACAGGAACTGACGCCATCGAAGCTCTGCGGTGGCGCCGAGGGTTGTTCGCCGCTGTCCTTCATCGACTCCCGTTAACAAGTCCCTCATGGTTGTTGCGTCTCTTCGCAGGAACCTTCTCCAGGAGCCTCTGTTTATTTTTGGGGGCGTGTCCTTGGAGAAATTTGGGGGCGGGGCCAGAGGTTGAGGACCGCCTCCTCGTGACGCTTTCACGAGGTCGGAACAACAGGAGGATTCCGACCCAGAGTCTGGAGATCCAAGGCCCCTGGCTGTGATCTCCCCTGTTCTGCCCCCCCCCGTCTCCTCATGGGGGGGGTGTTAACCTGGAGCCGTTGCTACGGCAGCGGGATCCGGGAGGCTGTGAGACGCCCTGTGTTCCGGCGATATCGATCTGGTGGCATGGCGACCGTAATTATCTCAACAAGGGGAGCAAACGTCGCTTAATCAAATACGACCCGCGCCGTTTCCAGGACACTTGGATCTCCGCTTGTCCGCGTTTCCATCTCCGGAAAACTCGATGGGACGCTCGTCGGCGCCGAACGTCTCGGTTTGATCGTTCGCCGCCCCCCCCCCCCCGTCGGCTAAAAAGTGCAGACCTCGCCGCCGGGGACCATCTGCCGCAGCATCTTTCCATCATCTCGCCGGAATATCGCATCTGATCGGGAATCTCTCAGGCTATGAGTCGGGAGCTCGATCGCCCTCGGCGAGCGAGGCGTTATCACCGCCACGCTTCCCGTGACGCACTCGTGATCCACCTGTTGAAGCTCAAGTCAATAAAGACGCTATATGGAGAGACCCCCCCCAACAGACGTGGGTGGAATCAGAGGTTCAGGGACGGTGGTAAGCGGGGGTCGGTGGGGCCGCCGAGACACATCAAGGGGTCAAGACCACCGCGGGTATCCATGGCAACAGGCCTCGACTCGCCGGGGAAGGATAAAGCAGCCGAGGAAGACGGAGGCGCGCGCCTTCGTCCTTTGAAGTCTGTTTGAAGGCGCGGAAGCGGATGGGCGGGTCGGAACACCCGGGTGTGTGTGTGTGTGTGTGTGTGTGTGTGTGTGTGTGTGTGTGTGTGTCTGAAGCCCCTCACGGGCGGAAGTTTTATTCGATTTCCCTGAAGCCTTTATCGCCTTTATTGCTGCGGCGTCTCCGTCCTGGTGGCCGTGGGCTTTTATTGGAGCCTCTTTATCGGTGCTTTCCTGGCTTTATCTTCTGTTGACCGTATTTTATTTACAGCTTAAACGCGATAAAGGAAACGAGGCCGTTTGCCGACGCCTCCCGTTAAAACATTTGTCGTGTCGGCGGCGTTTCAGAACAGGACCGAACCTGGTTTAAATGTCGTTTATGACAGCAAACACAGCGGGACCTCTACTCACGACATTAACTGGTTCCTGAAGTTGTTTCGTAACCTGAAAATTACGTAAGTAGAGACGCGTTTTCCACGTAATCCGTTCCAAGCCCCCAAAAATTCAGACATAATTTTTTTAATAAATCCTAAAAATGCATCAAAACATGTAACAAATACGTGTTACAGTTAGATTAGCGCATAATAAATGTATGAATTCAGTGAAGGCTTCTCCAGGAACAATATGAACTTTATTACAGGCTAATCTTACGATAGCGTTGTTACTAGCAACCAACGTTGTTTTAATACCGTGTTATCGTCGATGTATTACGGCCGTATTCTTTGGAGAGATCAACCAAACGCATCCCTTTTTCATGCTTTTCTATTATTTCTTGCTTCGTTCGTACGGACAAAAAAGCTCTCTTCTTCTTCTTTTCTTCTCTTTCACTTCTCTCCATCACGTTCCTGGGGTCCATAGCGAATAAAAGTTTAACGAAGACGACGCTGGGACACACACACCTGTACATATCGACGTCCCTCCTAGCCAATGGGACGACAGGACGTTGCTAGGCGACAGCCAATGGCAGAGCAGCTACGAGCACGTTTACGTTCCTAAACTCCGCGAGCTGCGAGTAGCAGCGCTAGCGTGTTTTTGCCTTTCGTATCCTGAAATTTCTTTCGTAACATAAAATATTTTCCCGTTCAGACGCGTCGTGACCTGAAAACTCCGCGTGTGGAGACGTTCGTGCGTAGCGGTCCCGCCGTACAGGCCCCGAGAAGACCAGCCAAAGCTGCTGCTGGGACCGCCTTCAGCTTCCGTGGCCCTCGGGAGGTTCTAACTGAGAAGGCTACGTCGAGGCTTCCGCCTCATTAGGAGGAAGTCGGCGCGCCGCCGCCGTCCGCGCTGCTCCTTTCAAAGCTGGGTGGAGTGCCACTCGCGGGCTGATGACAAACGGCCTTGACCTTGGGCGCGCGTAATCGCGGTGGAATGATTGTCGGAGCCGAGAGATGGTGCGAGGAGGCGCGAGCGCTTCTAAAAAGAGAGTCTTTAAACTGAGGTTACAGGATGTCTTGTTGCCGAGGCCTCATTTGAATATGCCTAATGCGTTACCACGGTAACGGAGCCCATAACAACTGACAAACAGTAAATTGCATAACATAATTACATGCTTCAGGTCCTGTGATAATGAAGCTTTGCCAATAATTCTCCCGGATTTTCTTTAATCACCGTGCGTAAGTAGATCATATACAACAACGTGGGTTTTTTTGGGTTTTTGTTTTTTTTTCCGAATACTTTCATTTGGTTTACGGTTCAATTTAAAAACTCATCAACTGGTGCAAATTTATTCCGTGGAGAGAGAGAAAAAAAAAACCCTCTAACTGAAGTGTTTTATCCCGTCCCTGGTGTCGCTCCATCCTGAAGAGGTGGGAGGTGCGTTTACCTACACCTTAAAGACGTGTAACCACGGCAACGCTGGTGGGGGGGGGGGGGCGGGGCCTCCACAAAAGGCCAGGTGAGCTCAGATCGTTGGAGGCGTTCGTTAAGCTGGTCCCCAGGGGCGCGGTGATTATCTCACGCCTGCCTCTGAGACCTCGACGTCTGGAAGGAGGCGGGGCCCGCGTCCCATCGTGGGAGAGGGGGATCACTCAAGGAGGTGAAGCCTTGATCTTTACGGTTAATAAAGTGAGGGATTTACAGCCCGAGCGTCACCGGGGGGTCTAAAAATAGAGCCGATTGCTGCTGTCGGCCGTTACCATTGATCGCTGATCGGCTATCGATGGGCGTTGGGCGGGTCCGTGCCCGGAGCAGATGTTGGGAGAGGACCGGCCTCCGATCGGCCTCGGGGGGGACATCGAACGTGTCGAACATCGACGGCTTCAACCGGGCGGGGGAGAGCCGAGGCGACGGAGACCGGGCTGGACTTCCGAACCTGGAGACCCGTCCGAGGGTGGGCGCCTGTCAGGCAGGGCCCCAGCCCCCCCCGTTGATCCCCGGGCGGAAAACTAGTCGTTAGCTATATTTACGCCCCTCCGCGTGGACGCAATTATCTCTTCGGAAAGGCTTTCGCTGACACTCCCGCGCAAACAATCGCAGGTGATGAAGGCGGGCAGTCGCGCCTGCTGGTCGCGGCGCCTCTACGGAGGCCCGGCGGGGCCCGAGGCCCACGTCAGACCGGGCTATCGGGTCGCCAGAGTCGCTTTAAAACGCGTCGGAGTCTCGGGACTGCTCGAAGCGAGTCGCCCGTTCCGGCCCCCCCCGCCTCACGCCCCTTGCTCCGTGAGTTGGCGCGGGGGCGGCTTTGACCTTGACGCGCTCCTTGTCGAGTTACGCGACGCCGCCTGTAACCCTGAATTATTTATCTCGAGGCGTTTGGCGGTGACATTTGCCCACCCCCCCCCACGGTAATCATCAGACACCAGCCGCGAATCCCTCATCAGAGAGGCGGCAAAGGTCAAGCGGTATTGATCTCCCCGTACAAACGCGCTCCTCCGGCGGGATCAAACTTCCGGGCCGCGGTTCGGGGCCACTTCGGGACTCGGTATTTTTTTCCCGACACCTGGAAAAGGTGAAAAGGTGACGCGGAGGCAGGGCGGCGGCGGCCCGGGCCGGCCCGTCGGCGGTGCGTAAAAGGCGCGCGCAGGGGAGGAGACTCCGGAGAGGGCGCGCGGCGCCGACGCACGAACGCGTCCGCCGGCTGCTCCGCGACTCGACCGAGAACATCTCGGAGAGGAGAGCCTCGGCCGGTGGAGATGGGCGCGGGGGGGGCCAGGGGGGGGGCCGCCAGCGCGGCTCGGACGCGGCGCACGTCGGGGCGCGGCGCACGCAGCCCACACCTGCCTGACTGGGGTGGGTTTTTTTTTGGCGCGGGGCTTTTCCGATGCGCGTTTTTCCCCGAGCCCGCGGTGCCACAGGTCCCTGCCGGGCGGGGGGGAGGAGGCGCCTCGGTGGGAGGAACGACATCATGGCATGCAGGAGCGGCTGCTGCTGCGGCGGCTCCGCTCCCATCAACGAGGACAACGCCAGGTTCCTGCTGCTGGCGCTCTTCATCGTCGTCTACCTGCTGTGCGGGGCCGCCGTGTTCTCCGCGCTGGAGCAGCCCATGGAGCGGGAGGCCAAGGAGCGCTGGGCGCAGAGGTTCGAGGTCTTCAGGGAGAGGTACAACCTGAGCAGGAGGGAGCTCAACAACTTCCTGAGGAGCTACGAGGAGGCGAACGTGGCGGGGATACGCGTGGACGCCATCAGACCCCGCTGGGACTTCAGCGGAGCCTTTTACTTCGTGGGAACTGTGGTGTCAACCATCGGTGAGACGGAGCTCCTGGAGAGACCGTGGCGCTCTAACCCGTCGATTATACTCGCTTTCGTGTGTTTTTTTTTTGTTTTAATAGAATATTCGTGATTTATTGCGATGCTGCTCTGAACGTTCTGTAATCAGACAACACAAGTTCCCTCATTAGCTGGTGCCAGCCGGACTTCTGTCCTGACCCAGGGGTTGTTTTCGTGTCTTCTCTAAGTCTTCTCTAAGAGTTTTTAAAAAATAAATAAAAAAAAACAGGAGTAGAAACCCGTCAAATAACGTTGAAAACCTCTTAGTTTGTGTAAGTTGCAGTTTGAAGCGGCTGGGGTGGAGACAGATTTCTCTGTTGTTCCTGTCTTTAATGGTGTGGACAGAAGAGAGAGAGAGAGAGAGAGAGAGAGAGGATTTGAAGCCCATCGATCCTGTTTTGTGGCCACCCTGATTTACACGTCGATATGTTTTTTCCCGTGTTCCGCCACTTCTGTCACTGATGATGACGGATCCTCTGATTAGGCGCGTTGGAGCCTTCAGAAGGTCCCCCTCTTCCCGAGGAAGACGGGGAAAAACCACAAGCCCACGCTTGATTGAGCCCGTCCCCCTTTTCATCCCGCTTGGTCTTCTCATCTCCGAAGAGTTCCCCAGGAGCTGAGGAGGTTGGCGGCAGAATATGAAAGCGCCGCAGCACCCTGAGCCGGGCCCGGGCAGGCGCTTTCATATCGCTGACAGTGCCTCCAAAGCCGCCGCGCACAAAGGAATAAATGCATATATTGAGAGCTTCTGGAAACTCTGGCTGCCGAAGCCTCCGCTCCAGTCCTGGATTGATCTGCGCGGCGTCACGGAGGGAGTGATTTTCGTTTTATATAACGGCGTTAATCATCGTTGTGATGGGTCCAACGGCCACACGGGCTCTAAAAACTCTTCTCCTGAGGAGACGGGCCGACTCGGGGGACCCTGAAATGAGAGTGGATGGAGTTCTTCGGAGCTCAAGATGCCCATTGAGAACATTCGATTCCGATATGCAAATTTGAGCAGCTCCATCTCTATGGCAACACCGCGGCCAAGCGACGGCACAATCACACCCGTCAGTCACACGGGTGAACACGCTGACGCCCACGCTCCGATCCCCCCACGACGAAAAGTTCAGGCGTCCGTCAGGGAGACCTGGGAAGTGCGGCGAGGATGGGAGCGCTCCCCGGAGGGAGGACCGGCTCAGTCCTCCGCGCGATGTCTTCCGGAACAACGGAAGTCATCGCGCGAGGAACAACGGCGTGAGCTCGGAGCAACCACGTCCTCCTCACTTCACGTTCGCCGCGCAGCGCTCGGGCTTTTATTGCTTTAGTGCGCCGGGAGACCGAAGGGGACGAGGCGACAGCGCAATAAACCGAAGGAGCGGCCGCCGCGACGTCGGGCGCGCTTGGCCGAGCATTCGGTGTTAAATGAGGGGTGAGGCGGGCGTTCGATCGACTGCTTTTCCAGGTAGAAAATATCGAATGGCTTCCAATCACGGGGGGGCGAATTAGAGGCGGCGAGATGCGAAGCGGCTTGAGTCGGGAGTACTTGCGCTCCCGCGCTGATTGCAGCGGCGCGCTTGCACGCCGGCTCTCAGTGCGCGGAGACGAGAGGACGTCACTCATGGCAACCTGGCGGACTGGGCCTCTGGAGGAAGCGGGGTGGTTTTTAAAGGGAACTGCAGCCGGATGAAAACCGCCGTTTCCTCCGCTTACAGCGAGCGCGCGCGCGTGACCGAACTTAGGAGGTAAAGCTCCAGCTGCGTGGCGGGGCAGGCGGGCGAAACGGGGCTTGAGAGTGAAACTGCGTGTCGCCCCGCAGGGTTTGGGATGACGACCCCCGCCACCATCCCGGGGGAAGGTGTTCCTGATGTTCTACGGCCTGCTGGGCTGCGCCGCCACCATCCTCTTCTTCAACCTCTTCCTGGAGCGCGTCATCACCGTCATCGCCGTCGTCCTCAAGTCCTGCCACGAGAGGCGCCACAGCAAGGCCGTCCTGCCCCAAAACGGGCAGCAGGCGCCCCGGGGGGGCGGGGCGGGCGAGGCCGGGGGGGGCGGCGGGGGGGCCGGCAGGGGCGACCTGGCGGGCTGGAAGCCCTCGGTCTACTGCGTGATGCTCATCCTGGGCGCGGCGGCCGTGCTGGTGTCCTGCTGCGCCTCGCTCATGTACTCGGCGGCCGAGGGCTGGGGCTACCTGGACTCGCTCTACTTCTGCTTCGTGGCCTTCAGCACCATCGGGTTTGGGGACATGGTGAGCAGCCAGCGGGTGGCCTACGAGGGCCACGTCACCGCCGCCTACAGGGTCGGCAACTTCTTCTTCATCCTGACGGGCGTCTGCTGCATTTACTCGCTCTTCAACGTCATCTCGATCGTCATCAAGCAGGTCCTCAACTGGCTCCTCAGGAGGCTAGAGGCTCCCTGCCGTTGCTTTTTCCCCAGCAGGGGTCACCACCCGCACCGGCACCCCCGACGGAACGTGGTGGCCCCGGGCCACCTCCGCGCCCGCCGCGACCCCTCCATCGAGACGGACGCCGTCAACGACAGCGAGACCGACAACGGCCGGAGGATGTCTGGGGAGATGATCTCCATGAGGGACTTCCTGGCAGCCAACAAGGTGAGGGCGAGTTCAGAGGGGAAGGGTCTATTCATTCATGATCTCTATGAGAGGTTATAAGTGAAGTACGGCGGGACCTCGACTCACGAACGTCTCCACACGCGGAGTTTTCAGGTCACGACGCGTCTGAACGGGAAAATATTTTATGTTACGAAAGAAATTTCAGGATACGAAAGGCAAAAACGCGCTAGCGCTGCTACTCGCAGCTCGCGGAGTTTAGGGAACGTAAACGTGCTCGTAGCTGCTCTGCCATTGGCTGTCGCCTAGCAACGTCCTGTCACCCCATTGGCTAGGAGGGACGTCGATATGTACCGGTGCGTGTGTCCCAGCGTCGTCTTCGTTAAACTTTTATTCGCTATGGACCCCAGGAACGTGATGGAGAGAAGTGAAAGAGAAGAAAAGAAGAAGAGAGCTTTTTTGTCCGTACAAACGAAGCAAGAAATAATAGAAAAGCATGAAAAAGGGGTGCGTTTGGTTGATCTCTCCAAAGAATACGGCCGTAATACATCGACGATAACACGGTATTAAAACAACGTTGGTTGCTAGTAATGACGCTATCGTAAGATTAGCCTGTAATAAAGTTCATGTTGTTCCTGGAGAAGCCTTCACTGAATTCATACATTTATTATGCGCTAATCTAACTGTAACACGTATTTGTTACATGTTTTGATGCATTTTTAGGATTTATTAAAAAAATGATGTCCGAATTTTTGGGGGCTTGGAACGGATTAGGACATTTACGTGGAAAACGCGTCTATACTTACGTAAACGTAATTTAGGTTACGAAACAACTTCAGGAACCAGTTAATGTCGTGAGTAGAGGCCCCCCTCCTCCGCCGAGCTTTCGGTGAATTTCTCTCGTTAAAGGTTGTTTTTACTCCTTCAGGAGCGTTCGTTGTTCCGTTACCTTGAGTTTGAATTCCTTAGAGAAGCCCAGAGAAGGAGAGCGAGGCATTACCGTAGACTTTGAGGAAGTCACCCCCCCCTCCCTGCCACGCGTGCACCGTCACTCGATCGCGTTTTCCTCCCCCCCCTGACCCGTCTTTTGTCCCCTCCCGCAGGTCAACCTGGCGATTATGCAGAAGCAGCTCTCGGAGATGGCCGTGGGGCACCCGCGCCAGCCCGGCTCCAGCTCGCGTCAGAACGGATTCTCCGGAGGGGTGGGGGCCCTCGGCATCATGAACAACCGCCTCGCAGAGACCAGCGTGGACAGATAGGGGGGGGGGACGCAGCTTTTTATACAGGACGCACAGATGAAAGTGCCCCCCTCGGGCTGGAAAAGACACTCAGAGTGTAGAAAGACAGCTTCAGGAAACAGACGGTGGCCATCATCATCATCATCATCATCATCGTCATCATCATCATCATCACCACTATCATCATCATCATCATCACCACCATCATCATCACCATCATCATCACCATCATCATCATTACCATCATCACCATCATCATCATCATCATCATTACCATCATCACCATCATCATCACCATCATCATCACCACCATCATCATCACCATCATCATCATCATCATCACCATCATCACCATCATCGTCATCATCACTACCATCACCATCATCATCACCATCACCATCATCATCATCACCATCATCATCATCACCATCATCACCATCATCATCATCACCATCATCATCACCATCATCATCACCATCATCATCATCCCCATCATCATCATCACCATCACCATCATCATCATTACCATCATAACCATCATCATCATCATCATCACCATCATCATCATCATCACCACCATCACCATCATCATCACCATCATCATCATCCCCATCATCATCACCATCATCATCACCATCATAATCACCATCATCATCATCATCATCACCACCATCACCATCATCCCCATCATCATCACCATCATCACCATCATCATCATCACCATCATCACCATCATCATCATCACCATCATCACCATCATCATCACCACCATCATCATCATCACCATCATCATCATCATCACCATCATCATCATCACCATCATCACCATCATCACCATCATCATCACCACCATCATCATCATCACCATCATCATCATCATCACCATCATCATCATCATCATCATCACCACCATCATCATCATCATCATCATTATCATCATCACCATCATCCTCAGAGATGTTAGAATCTGTTGCTGGTCGCTCTAGAAAATGTCCATTTCTGCTTCTTGATATCAACCGATCACCTTCTGCTCTTATCAATCCGATGGTATTGATTGTTTCATGACTATGAACGAACCTACACGTGGAACCCGTCTCTCTCTCTCCTGTACACAAAATGGCACCGAGCCCTCTGTGGAGCAGCGTGACCCAGATGTGCGTTTCGTCTCCGGGGGTCTGACCAGGATCGACGACTCACCCCCCTCTCCCCGCCCCCCCACAGCCTTGATTAAGGAATCAGACTCCCTCACATCTGGATCGTGCTCGGTGCTTCGGAATGCTCTCCTGTGATGGACTCAGTTTCCATGGTGACGAAAACAGCCCTTGGATCCGAGCCCTCAACCTGACGCGCCGCGCGTCTCTTCTCGCCGACCTGCTCCCCCGTAGCGGTTCGCGGCGACTCGCACGGACCGCTCTTCATCGCCGCGAAGGGAAACGGTTCTAATAAAGCTGGTGCGAATTCGCCGCGTCGGGTTAATCAGAAGGCACAAGTCGGGATTAGACCCACGCTCCGGTCGGGCTGCGTTCCCGTCTCGGCAGCACCTGCCTCGTTTTCCTCCATCACGCCAACAAACGGGGGACCGGACCCCCCCCCCCAAAGAACCTCATTACAAACAGAGGGGGCCTCGTTCTACTTTGTGGTTTGCACGGGGGGGGGCGGGAGTCCCGGGGGGGTCCCGGGGTCAGCACCGCGGATCACACGCGTGGTTTCGGCTCCCCTCCTCCCAGAAACGGGAAAACGGGGAGCTGGTTCACGAAAGGAGGACGTGGACGTGAGCGACGCTTCACGTCCCAGCTCCACCGTCTGAACCCTCGGGTGATCGTCGGCGTGTTCGACGGGTCCGGTTGGTGCGGACGTATCGACCCTCCCTGCTGCGGGTCAAAGGGCGGTCGCTTTATTCAAGACCAGGCGACGGGAAACGTGTTTTTTTTGTTTGTTTTTCAGGCCACGTTCCCACCAGCAGGCAAACGCGCTGAGGGGAATCTGGGCCAGGGAACATGCAAATACCGGAGAGAAAGGCTCCGTCGGCGCTCCATGGCAACGTGGCTTCGCTGCAGCCCCGCGAGCTCGCCGCCACACCGCCGAGCTCCCGCAGAGTCGCGGGAATGTCGACCCTCCTGGACGGTGTGGAGCGACGAGGTTCACACGCCGTTAAAGGTGGTGACAGACCGGTCCCAGATTCATCTTAAACCAGCGGGCCCCGACCTTTTTATCATCACAGACGGGGGGGGGGGGTACACAGATTGTTTATATGCCAAATCTAAATCTGGGCCTTTTCCCCTTCAAAATAAACTTTCCGCGTCTGTTTTTTACTCATTTTGATGCTCAAGTGAACGAGATGTAACAGAGAATCTGGTTGTTTTTCAAAATAAAAGACTGTCCAGACTCAGATAAACACAATGGAAATAAATCATTTCTTGGCAGCCCGGTACCAGTTGATCTCCCCAGTGGTCCCCAACCCCGGCCCACTGTTTACATGACCAGCGGGTTCTAAATGGTGCCAGTGGGAGGACTGGTATTGTGAGCTGGCGCGTTCACAGCCCCGGTCAACAAACAACAACCCAAACAGGTCCAGGAACACAGAACCAGAGGACAAAGACACAAAGTTCTGAAGAACCTGGTACCAAACGTCCCCACGTTCAACCACAACGGGGGGAGAAGCGGCGGGGCGGAGCCGGCTTTTATGCTGCGCCTGATTGGGCTTGATTGGGGAGCTGACGGCCGACGCAGATCAGGTGTGGAGGTCGGGAACCGGAGGAGAGCCACGCCTGGCCTGGAAGGCCCGGAGGGGGGAGAGACGAGGGAGGGAGGGAGACGTGAGGGAGGGATGAGAGAGGAGGGAGGAAGCACCCAGACAACAAACACAACAAGGAAGAACAAGCCCTCTGAGCTTCCGTGACACAAACCTATGCCTCAAATCGCATCAATATAATAGCGTAAACAGTATAATCGAGGACGGAAATAACCCGAGACGGCCCACGCTCGGTCTTCGCCATGGAGACAGAACGTTATTTCAGACAGAACGCTCAGAAACACAAACTTAATTACGCCGCCATTCCTGCTCATTAAACACAGAAAATCTCTAAATATAGGATTAGATCGTCCTCACGTAGCCTGCCCACGTGGGTCGTGCGGCGCTTTCGCACCGCGGTGTGATAGATAGATCGCTCACGCGCTCTGTTCTGACGTCCAGGCCCGACCCTGGGGTTCTGGTGAGACCGACCACAGCTGGGTTATGCTCTCATCTGTCCTCCGAAAGATCACACATGCGAGATCTTTCGCAGACACAAATTAACACACACTCCAGGCTGCCAGTCAGGCTTCTGAGCTGCTCATTTGGAGCAAATAAAAGCATCTATATTCGCCTCACATTATTGCTTTCCCCCCCATTAAGAACCATCTGGAGCCATTTCAGCTATCAAAGTAGCCTCAGGGCACCTGCACACGCATCAATGAGCACCAAGTCGCTTGTTTTTAAAAAATATATGAAGATATCTATTAATGATTGCCATATTAATAAATATTATGCTTAAACAATTTTTATTTAACACGATTCTTTTTCAAAAAAAGCGCTTCGCTTTCCGCGCTACCTCTGCCTATTTTGACCCCACCGCGCTGCCGTACGCCGTGACGTCATTTCAAAGCGGCGACCAACGATGGTAAGTGAGCAAGCAGTTTTCTGCAGCGCCGCTTTAAAGACGATTTAAAGACGAAATCCGACCGACAAACCTCTCGGCGTGGCACAACCGAACCCCCCCGGCTCTGCCGCAGCCTCGCAGGGGGAGCGGAAGCGGCGTTTCGGGCCGGGGTCCGCAAGTGTGGTTAGCGCGTTAGCGCTAGGCTAACGACGTCGGATTTTCTCTCTTTCTTGTCAAAAACCGCCGTCTAAGCTCTCCGTTAGACACCCTTTCAGACAGGCTCGCCCCCGTTTGAGCAAGAGGCGGCCTTTTCCCCCCCGTTTTCCCCGCTGTCAGCCTGTTTTCCCTGCAGTTCCCCCCCCCCCCGACTCGCCGTCGTGTTTTGTCTCGTTAACTTCGACCAAAAACGACGCGAAGCTCCTTCAAAGTCCGGATTTGAAGGCTTGTTTTACGGCTGTGTCCGTGTCCGACGTGTGTGTGTCTCCAGGGTCAGAGCCAAAGTGGAGGCCATGGTCCCGGAGGAGGCAAGAAGGATGACAAGGTGGGTGGGAAAAAGCTGATTTAATATATATATAACATATAATATGTATATATAACACATAATATATGACGTATATTCACGTCATTCCCGGTTTTCCCACATCTTGGAAGTCGGAGGGTGTTTTTGACGCCGTTCTCTCTCTCTTTTCGCGCCCAACGAAGGACAAGAAGAAGAAGTACGAGCCCCCCATCCCCACCAGAGTCGGCAAGAAGAAGAAGAAGACCAAAGGCCCCGACGCCGCCAGCAAACTACCGCTCGGTGAGGGCGAGAGCCGCCGTCCGACGGCGACCCCCGGGGGGGGGGGGTGTCTCTAAACGCGACCTTTGACCCCCGCAGTGACCCCGCACACCCAGTGTCGCCTGAAGCTGCTGAAGCAGGAGCGCATCAAAGACTACCTGCTGATGGAGGAGGAGTTCATCCGGAACCAGGAGCAGATGAAGCCCCTGGAGGAGAAGCAGGAGGTGAGGGGGGGAGGAGGGGGTGAGGGGGTGAGGGGGCCGCCTTGACCCTCCCGGTTCTCCCGAAAAAAAAAAGGAGGAGAGGTCGAAGGTGGACGACCTGCGCGGGACGCCGATGTCCGTGGGCACGCTGGAGGAGATCATCGACGACAACCACGCCATCGTGTCCACCTCGGTGGGGTCGGAGCACTACGTGAGCATCCTGTCCTTCGTGGACAAGGACCTGCTGGAGCCGGGCTGCTCCGTGCTGCTCAATCACAAGGTACCGTCGGGCGAGGGGGGCGATCTCGCGGCCCCGTGGAGGGTTTCGCCGAACGCCGCTGCGGCTGCGTGCAGGTCCACGCCGTGATCGGGGTGCTGATGGACGACACCGACCCGCTGGTGACGGTCATGAAGGTGGAGAAGGCGCCGCAGGAGACGTACGCCGACATCGGGGGGCTGGACAACCAGATCCAGGAGATCAAGGTATCAAAGGGGGCGGGGCTTCGAGTAGCGGCGGCGGCGGCGGGGAGCTGACGTTTGTCGGGTGTTCGCCCAGGAGTCGGTGGAGCTGCCGCTGACGCACCCGGAGTATTACGAGGAGATGGGGATCAAGCCCCCCAAGGGCGTCATCCTGTACGGCCCCCCCGGCACAGGTGAGACGCTCCGGACCCGTCTTCGCCGAGCGACGCCGGATCGAATCGCCGGCCCGTTTGTCGGTCGCGCGAGAGCGGCGTCGGTTGAAAGGGTCCCTCGCGCGGCAACGGGGGGGGGGGGTTTACGAGCCCCGGCGAGAAGGAGCGCGTTCGCCGCTCGTCTCTTCGGCGAGAGCGGAACTCCGCGAGCGCGCTCCGCCCTTCGATTTCGATAAACCCATCGAACTTCGCCCGTCATTCCGAAGAGGAACGTCGGTCCTCTAAACGTTTTTTTTTTAGTGTTGACCGTTTTTCTGCGTGAGGCCCGAACCAGTGACATCGAATCGATTATTTTTTTTAACCGAATGTCTCTCGAAACCGCATCCCGTCTCATTTCAGGCGATTTTTTTCCTCGAATTGGTCGGAAAATATCGTCTTTCGCGATAAAAAGCAGCTCTTGTGGGGTCGATGGAACACTTGGACCTTCTTTTTGAGGTCCTGGTGGGCGTTTCGGGTCCCGACGGACGTCCCCGTGCGGTCGCTTCTTCGCGGTAGAAACGGGACGAGCGGTGGGGCGAAAGAGGTCGGGCGATTAACCGCCCGCCGCCCCGCGTGTGTTCGCCCGCAGGCAAGACGCTGCTCGCCAAAGCCGTGGCGAACCAGACCTCGGCCACCTTCCTGAGGGTGGTGGGCTCGGAGCTGATCCAGAAGTACCTGGGCGACGGGCCCAAGCTGGTGCGCGAGCTCTTCCGGGTGGCCGAGGAGCACGCGCCCTCCATCGTCTTCATCGACGAGATCGACGCCATCGGCACCAAAAGGTAGGCAGGGGGGGGCGAGGGGGCGAGGGGGGGGTGCTTCTATTTATAGTCTTCGCGCGACAGCACGAGGAGCGCCGCGACTCGGCGAAATGGCGCCTTCTATTTTTAAAGGTGTCTTTGTGAGACCGTCGGAGGTTCTCACCTGCTTCAAAGGGGGCGGAGCTAAACGGCGTCCCCCCCCCCGCAGGTACGACTCCAACTCGGGCGGCGAGCGTGAGATCCAGAGGACCATGCTGGAGCTGCTCAACCAGCTCGACGGCTTCGACTCGCGGGGCGACGTCAAGGTCATCATGGCGACCAACCGGATAGAGACCCTGGACCCCGCCCTCATCAGACCCGGTGGGCCTCGCGGCGGCGGCGGCGTCGGCGGCGGCGGCGGCCTCGCCCCCCCGTTTCTCGCCGCCCTTCAACGAACGCCTCCTTCCCTCCTCAGGGAGGATTGACCGGAAGATCGAGTTCCCCCTCCCGGACGAGAAGACCAAGAGGAGGATCTTCCAGATCCACACCAGCCGCATGACGGTGGCCGACGACGTCACCCTGGACGACCTCATCCTGGCGAAGGACGACCTCTCGGGCGCCGACATCAAGGTGAGGCCCCCCCCGCCCCCTCTCCGCGGCCTGGGCGCCCCCGTGCGGCCGCGGCGGGAACTGCACCCCCCAGAATCATCACACACGGCATCAGGGCTCCTGGGACAAAGACGTCCCCCCCACACACCCACACCCTCCCCCTTCGCTCCTCTAACACCGACTCCCCCCCCTCTCCTCCCCCCTCTCCCCCCTCTCCCCCCCTCTCCTCCCCCAGGCCATCTGCACAGAGGCGGGCCTCATGGCGCTGCGCGAGCGCCGCATGAAAGTCACCAACGAGGACTTCAAGAAGTCGAAGGAGAACGTGCTGTACAAGAAGCAGGAGGGCACGCCCGAGGGGCTCTACCTCTAACCGCCGCACGCCGGAGGAGGCGGGGTCGGCGGCGGCGGCGTCGGCGGCGGCGTTGGCGGCGGCGGCTCCTCTCCAGTGTTTTGATATATTTTGCATGTGTTGTGTTTAACCCCGCCCCCCCCCCCATCGCTCTGTGTAAAAACATACAAAAATAAATGTTAGTCTGTAGAAGGTTTGACGTCTGTTCTTTGAGGGGGGGGGGCAATTAAGTGAAATGGCGTGATGGGGGGGGGGGGGCTGCTCTTGATGTTAGCGTTGAATCCAGCTGAGCGGGGCTGGACGGCGTTGATTTAATCCCTCTTGATGTGGAGCCGCGTGGAAGTGAGGGCTCAGCAGAAAGTGGCCCCGACCAGCGAGGGGGGGGGGCGGGGGAGGGGAGGGGGGGGGCACTTTACAGGGCCTGAGCGAGCAGCCCCCTTCAGAATGTGTGTGTGTGTGTGTGGGGGGGCGCTTGTCTTATTAAATCAGTCACGCGTTCCAGCCGCAGCGCCTTCTGCAAATGGATGAAAAAATGTGGTGTGTGTGTGTGTGTGTGTGTGTGTGTGTGTGTGTGTGTGTGTGTGTCTTTGTGTGTGTGTGCGGGGTTTACACAGGCCTTTGAGTCAGGCCCGATGTGCTGAGGTCGGGAAAGTCGGGGGGGGGGCGTTAAAGCTCCCAGACACTCACCAGTGTGGCTGCAACTGGTTAAACTGGGCCCGAGTGTGCGTGTGTGTGTGTGTGTGTGTGTGTGTGTGTGTGTGTGTGTGTGTTGCGCAACACCCATTTCTCCCGTTAAATGGGGCGAAGCAGCAGAGTCACGATTAGTTTCAGCAGATTAGGACCGGCTGACTTTCGCAGGCCCGCGAAAGGTCCTCTCAACCCCCACACACACACACACACACACACACACACACACACCCGACCAGAGGGGGGGCCAAGTTTCGTGGGGTCGGTGACGCGAGCGTACGGGCGCGTCCACCTCAAGGGAAGGAGGAGTCGTCGGAGGTTTGGTGACGTTTCATCTGGAGCAGGAGAACAAGCCCCCTCTTGTCCTCTGACCCCTCGTGACCCCTGCCGACCCCCCCGGCTCGGAATTCTGAGGAATATCCGAAGCCGAAAGACGGAAAAAGTTCAGCGAAACATTCAACAGGGAGATGGAAGGGATGAGGGCGGCGTTGATGAAGACGCCGAAGAGCGTGAACACACAAACTCACACACACTTCTCTCACACACACACACCTCCTCTCACACACACACACGCTCCTCTCACACACACACACACATGCGCGCTCCTCTCACACACACACGGACACACACTCCTCTCACACACACGGACACACACTCCTCTCACACACACACTCCACTCACACACACACAGACACACACACTCCTCTCACACACACACACTCCACTCACACACACACAGACACACACTCCTCTCACACACACACACTCCACTCACACACAAACACTCCTCTCACACACACGGTCACACACACATGGACACACACTCCTCTCACACGCACACATTCCTCTCACACACACATGGAAACACACTCCTCTCACAGACACACACACTCCTCTCACACACACACACTCACTCTCTCTCTCACACACACTCCTCTCACACGCACACATTCCTCACACACACACACAGACACACACTCCTCACAGACACACACACTCCTCTCTCTCACACACACACACACTCCTCTCAACACACACACACCTCCTCTCTCTCACACACACACCCTCTCTCACACACACACACACACACTCCTCACACACACACACACACACACTCCTCTCTCACACACACACACACTCCTCTCTCTCTCACACACACACACACTCTTCACACACACACAAACCCACACACACTCCTCACACACACACACACTCCTCTCTCTCTCTCACACACACACACACACACACACACTCTTCACACACTCACACACACTCACACACACCTCACACACACAGGACTGCGGCCCACACGGGCCCCGACCACGTGGGCCTCTCCGCGGTCACGTGTCCCCCCGCGTCCGCCAGGGGGCGCTGCGCCCGGCATTGAGGGAGGGAGGGGGCGCGCTCGCGGCGGCCCCGCGGTCGCCATGGCAACGTCGACGGCTCCCGTCTCAAAATCCACAAACTTTCTGCGTCGTCATTCCGCCAAAAGTTCGCCCGGAACGACCCGCGTGAGTCGCGTTACTTCACAAAAAAGTAACGGTCCGAAGCCCGCAACCCCCCCTCCCGCCGTGAAAACACGTCACATTTATTTAACCCCCCCCCCCCGTTAAATAAATCTAGAAACATAAACACGCCGTGGCGCCGGAGGGGGGGCGACGCGGCCAAAACGCCGGGTTCGGTTCCCGAAGTTTCCCGTGTTTGTGTTTATTATATTTCCATCAAGTGCCGCTGCCTGGTGCAATGCAGGTCCCGGGCAGCCAATCAGAGCGCCGGACTCAAGCGGGACAAGATTGCGGGTCCGCGGCAGCCAATCAGAGGCGCCGACACTCAGCGGCTCCGCAAACTCTCCAGTGTCAGCCGAGGCGCCCTCCCAACGCCGAGTGTACCCTTCCGCGCTTGAAAAAGTAGAGCCGGTGGAGTACGGGAGGGAGGGGGGAGGAGGGGGGGGTGAGTTAACTAATTTGCTGGAAGGCTTTAAAAGAAAACACAAACAGGCGTGACGGGTCCCGCTTTTGGGTTTTGAAACGCGTTTTTGGGGTGGAATTAAAGATTGTTGCCGACGTCTTGGTGTAGTTTGAAGGCCTTCGTGACTTCATTTATGTACTTTTGGGGGGGGCATCACTCTTACGGGCGACAGGGGTTCGACGGTCGCTCCCCGTGCGTCCCGAGCGCGTCTTCGCGGCCGGGAAAAGTTAAACGTTGAGTTTTTGAGGGAGGTAAAAAGAAAAGAAAAGCCGCGCGGGGTGGGGGGGGTCGGCCGGCGTGGGCCCGCTGGGGCCTCCGAGAGCTTTCGCTAAAGTCGCTCGGGCTCGGGCGAACCCGCGGAACCGAGCCCGAAAACCCCCACCGAGCGTTCTTTCGCGCTCGAGGGTTGCGCGAAGGACCCGTAAAAGAACGCTTCTGCAAATCAGGAAGCGACCCAAAGAGCCGCGAACCCGCTCGGTAAAAACCGAACGAGCGAGGGGCCGAACGCCTCGGAAAAAAAGGGGAAGTCGGGGGTTCTTCTTTCGTTCTTTCGTTCTCTCGTTCTTTCCGCTCGGTCTTTCCTCGCACCGTGGCTCAAACACTGGGTCGAACTCCACTCAAAACTTTCCCAAGGCCTGCACGCCGCCTCAGTTTTCAACGCGCGCGCCGGATTTCAGAGCCCCCCCTGGGGGGGGGCAATATCCACCCTGCATGCATGCAAGCCCCCTCCCACCCCCCCTCGGAGGAAGGGGGGGGGCAGCAGCGAGCGTGCACGGCCGTCCCGGGCCTGCCTTGATTGGCGTGCGTGCGGCGGGAGGCCGCGCCGCTGCAGCAGCGCTGGAAATAAGGAAACGAGCGGTTCCGCGCCGCCGCGGCGGAGGGATACACGGAGCGAGCGCCGCTCTGGCCGCGGCCGATATACCCGCCGTGGTCCCCCTGGTGGAGCTCCATCTAAGGACCGACCGCTCTCCGAGTCCCGCACGCACCGCCACGCACACCTCTCTCCCACCATGGTACGTATCGCCATTCATTCCCGTCCCGGTTCACCCCCCCCCCACATCTTCCTAACCCCACCACATCCTCCCCCTTTGCACCTCCGGTGGCCGGACCTCGCCGCCCGGGTCGGGCTCCCGGACCCGGACCCGCCCGCAGCTCCGCGGTTATTTTATTATTTTATTATTTTTTGCGTGACATCTGAGCCCGTTTGCGCTTTTTTTTTTTTAAATTTCAAACTGGGGGGGTTGTGTGTGTGTGTGTGTGGGGGGGGGGGGGGGTCTGGTCTGCACCGGTGTTTGCGGGGCTCCGTAACTGCGCCATGCGCCGTGCGCGCCGCGTCTCCGGGGGGCTCCGCGTCCCGGACCCCGGTTCTGGTTTGGGAGGGCCCGGGTGGAGCTGCAGGCCGGCCCGGGTCCCCGGACCCCCGGACCCCCCCCCCTCTCCCCCTCAGACCCCTATTCGCCCCCCCCCACCCGGCTGGAGGGTACTTTTATCCCTTTTACGCGCGGCGGAGCGCGGGACGCGGACGCGTCTCCAAGCGCTCCAGAAGGTGGTCCCCCCCCCCCCCTCCTCCTCCCTCGTGGGGGGGGGCGGCTTCGTCTGGCTTCCCTTTTTTGTAATTATTTTTATTTTTATTTTTTTAAATCTTGCACCATCGAGCCGTGGGGGTTGGGTCGGGGCTGGGGGGGGAGTGGTGTTGGTGGGGGGGCCGTTACTGTATCTGTGTTCCGCAACGGAAGCGGGTCATATTCTGTAATTACGAGATTACAACAAGGACACGACGTCGACCTGGGGGGGGTGGTGTAGGGTAGGGGGGGCACGTCAGGCTTCCTGCCCCCCCCTTTCGTTGGTTGGTCTTTAATTGTGTATTTTTTTTGTGTTGTTTCTGTCTTAAAGCGACACTAAACAACCCAGCAGCACACATGGGGGAGGAGGGGGGAGGAGGGGGAGAATGGGGGGAGGAGGGGGTAATGGGGGGGGGCGACGTGTGCTTGGGGGGGGCTCGGCGGTGACTTGGCAAAAAAAAACGCCGGCGCTCGGTCATCGCCGGTGGTGCTCGGCGATGTCGCCGGAGCCTCCCGCCAGGCTACGTCACCCCCCCCCTCACCCTCACCCCCCCCCCTCACCCCAAGGGGGGAGGACTTGGAGTGGAAGTGATCTGAGAATCCCTTTGATGGGCAGCCTGATAGATCCTTAATGAGCACAGGGAGTCGTTCTTTAACACCCCCCCCCCTCATCGACCCCTCCCCTCCCCTCACCCACTACCCCCCCTCCCCTCTCCCCCCCCCCCACGGTGATCAGATGTCCCGTGTTCGCTTCACGTCTCCACGCCTCGGACAATAACTGGAGTGTTGCGTCGAGCCGTTACGGAGCAACCCGGCGTCTCCGAGAGGCCCACGGGAGTTCGCCCGCCCCCCTCACAGCGGGCGTCGACGCACCCTTTGGGGGGGGGGGGAGGGAGGGGGGGGGGGCTGTTGTCCCGCTCTTGTTTGCTGATGCGTGTTCAGTCGTCCGAAGGACATCTGATCCGCAACGCCATGAATAATTGATGCGCTCGTTGGCGTGACACCTCGCCCCGTGCCGCCACGCGCTCTCGGACCGGCCCGGGCCTAACGAGGGAGGGGGGGGAGGGAGGGTGAGGGTGGGGGGGTGAGGGTGAGGGGGGTGAGGGGGTCGTTTTCAGCTGCAGTCCTCCCCTCCAGACGCAGCCCCGCTGTCCCCTGTCTGCGAGGCGTTCGGCGCCTCCGGGGAGGAACGAGCGCTCGTGAATGAAAGTGTGTGTGTGTGTGTGTGTGTGTGTGTGTGTGTGTGTGTGTGTGTGTGTGTGTGTGTGTGTGTGCGTGTGTGTGTGTGTTCACGCCCATCTGCCAGGGTGACAGCTGCTCGTGCACCTTTCGCTCCCCCCGTGCTGGAGCGGCTTCAGGAATTGTTCGGGCTCCCGGCGGTGACCGCTCCGCAATTCCAAAACCGCGGGGGCTGTTGGGGGTGTTGGGGGGGGGCGACACCGGAGAAGGTAATCACCGGTGTGTCCCCCCCCATCGAGTGAAATGGCGCGAACAAGGAGCGATGCCGCTCGTACAAGGGCGACGCTGCGGCGGGGGCATCGCTGCTTCGCCCTGCAGAGCATCACCCCCCCACCACAACCCCCCCTCCCCCCTCCTCCCTCTGCCCCCCCCAGAGCAGCGAAGAACCCCCCCAAGACACCGTGGATGGTGAATCACTGGGAGTTTCCTCTGAAGCGCAGGAGGAAGAGAGACATGCTGACAGGGGCGAGTGTGTGTGTGTGTGTGTGTGTGTGTGTGTGTGTGTGTGTGTGTGTGTGTGTGTGTGTGTGTGTGTGTGTGTGTGTGTGTGTGTGTGGGGGGAAGGAAGGGATGGGCCTGAGCTTGAGCCAAGGGAGGATCCGTAGCAGTGAGTCATTAAACCCCCGCGCCCATCCTGCTGGGACGGACAACACCGGGAGGGGGGGGGGCCTCATCAACCGGGGGCGCAGGAGTGGAAGAACACCGGTTGGGCTGTGGGAGCGTCAGTGGGGCGGATTTGTGTCGGAGAAAAAGTGTGTGTGTGTCTCAGAGGAAACGCTGCTGAAGTGTGTGTGTGTGTTTGGGGGGGGTCGTCCAGATCGATGGGCCCCCCCCAACCCAACCCATGATGTAACCACAACACGATGCTCTCCCCGCCAAATATGGACGATGAGGCCCGGGATGTCCCCCGCCCTCCGCTCACGCAAACACGTTTGTAGCGAGCGAGGAGACGCGCGTGTGTGTGTGTGTGTCTTTAAATGTGTGTGTGTGTGTCTTTAAATGTGTGTGTGTGTGTCTTTGAATGTGTGTGTGTGTGTGAGACGGTCGGGAACGTCGCCGAGCGCGCGTCCGCGGCTCCGACGATCGTTTTGTTCGGGAAGGCCGAAGCGCCATCAACACCTCCCGCGTTCCGTACGCTGACGTGTTCCCGAAGAAGCTCCCATCTGAACCCTCCCCCCTCTCCCCCTCCTCCCCCTCCTCCCCCCTCCCGAACGCCGCGGTTGTCGTGGAGGCGAAGGTTTTGATCTTGTCGGGTAACCGTGTCCCTTCTTCGCCCGCAGGCCGACCAACTAACAGAGGAGCAGATCGCAGGTAGGAACCCGCCCCGCCCACCGCCTCCGCCTCCCGATGTTGACGTTTGATGTTGGAGGGGGGAGAGTCGTTTCCAAGGCAACCTCCCGCGAGCGTTTTAAGTCGACGAGGCACTCCCTCGCCGATAAACGCGCGAGGCGGTGGACGAAGGGGTTGATTAGATCGACACCGACGCCTCCCTCCTCCGCCGGTTTCGAGGGCTTCGGGCGTCGCTCCTCGGGTCTTCGTGCGGCGAGCCTTAACCCCGCCCCCTTCTCCGTCTTCGCCCGCAGAGTTCAAGGAGGCGTTCTCCCTATTCGACAAGGACGGCGACGGCACGATCACCACCAAAGAGCTGGGCACCGTCATGAGGTCGCTGGGCCAGAACCCCACGGAGGCCGAGCTGCAGGACATGATCAACGAGGTGGACGCCGACGGTCAGTGAGGGGACGCCGCCGCCAACGCCGCCGCCGCCGCCACGGCCACGCCCCCCCCCCCCGCTTCTATCCAGGAAAGCGAAACGGCGCCCCGCGCGCTCCCGGCCTCGCTCAGCGGGGGAAAATTAATTAAAAAAGACGAGTAATCGGCGGTTGAGCGTTCGTTTCGCTCCCGTTTTAGTCGGCGGGAGTGATTAGAGTGTCCCCGGCGAGGCGGCGGGCGCTCGCATTTGGGTTAATAAAACGCCGCACTTCGCCGACGGCGGCGTTTTTTTTCACGGTTTTTAATCAATCGAACGGCGGCGGCGCGTTAAACGCGCCTCGCTTCGGCGCAGCCTCGCGACTAGTTCGGTTTCGGAGGGGCGCTCTCTCCCCGACACGTGACGGACCGCCTTTGAACTTGGCGCCGCCTTTGATGTGCCGTGCTTTGTTGTTGTTGTTGTTGTCGTTGTTGTCCCTCCCCCCTCCGCCACATTAACGTTCCCCCTGCGTGTTTCCAGAGATAAAACCTCTGTTACACACACTCTGGGGGATTAAGCCCGGCCCTGTTTCAGCACGCCCTCACCCCCTGCCTCCCCCCTCCCTCCCCCCCCCCCTGCCTCCCCCCCCTCCTCCCCCCCGCCAACTGTCCGAGCCAACTGCGCGGTCAGACGACGCGCTGGCGTGTGTCAGCAGTTCGCCCGGCATCGCTGGCGTGCCTTTTGTGGACCGGCGGAGGTATTCCATTCACCTGCCGCGGACGGGTCAGCTGTGTGTGTGTGTGTGTGTGTGTGTGTGTGTGTGTGTGTGTGTGTGTGTGTGTGTTGCCGTGGCGCCGCTCCGTCAGCTGATGGGGTTTTTAAAATGGAAGCGCATCGATCGGGAGGAATCAATCGCGCTGCAGCTCGGCGGTCCCTTTATTGAAACATCCTCCCACATTCCTCAGCCTCCCCCCTCCTCCCCCTCCCCCCCCCCTCACACACACACACACACACACACACACACACACACACACACACACTCCCGTGGCTGATGCAATCTAGGTCAGACGGCAATGAAGCTAGTAATGGAAAATAAAAGTGGTTACGTAAGAGCTGTGCACATCCAGTACCCTCAGCAGCTGGACCAATCACAGCCAGACCAGCTCCCATCACCCCGGGGGGGCCGCGCGGGGGGGCGTGAGGGGGGCGTGTGTGTGTGTGGGGGGGGGCCTTTGTCTGCCTGTTAAACCCGTCGCGCTCCGAGTACGATGTGATTACAGCGACTACACCTTCCCGAGCACGGACCCCCCCCCGTCCTCGTTACACAAGCCCCCCCCTCCTCCTCCTCCTCCTCCTCCTCTTCTTCTTCTTCTTCTTCCTGGGAGGATGGGAGTCGTCGCCATGGAAACGAGGACGACCGGGCGAGCGCGCTTGCGGTCGGAGACGTCCGCCCGTTCGGTTCCCTCCTCGTATCCCTCCACTTCATCCCCGTTTTCCCTCCCCCCTCCCTCCCCCGTTACGCCCCCCCCCCCGACCTCTCCCCCTGCCTGCCTTCATCATCGTCTTCATCGCCCCCAGCAGCTGGTCTGGGGTGCAGCCCCCCCCCCCCCCCGTCTCTATGCGTTAGTTAACAGGTCCTTAGATTGTTACTGGGGGGGTGGTGGTGGGTGGTGGTGGGGGGGGTGGGTGGTGGTGTGTGGTGGTGGGGGGGGTCACAGCATCACCATCTGCCCCGCCGCGTTGCTGCCCCCCCCCACCACCACCACCACCACTGTCCTCTCATTGGTTAATCTGAGTACAATCCCCCATCCCACAGCTAATCCCCCCCCCACTTTCTGCCCCCCCCTCGGGGGAGTTTTGCCCTTGCCGACCTTCGCTTTAATCCCGTCACTTTTTAAAAAGTATTTAATTGTAATACCGTCACTTCTCCCCCCCCCCCCCCGTCAACTCTGTGTGATCCCTGGTAATCTCGGATATTGAGCGAGTTGTCCCCCCCCTCAGGAAACGGAACCATCGACTTCCCGGAGTTCCTGACCATGATGGCCAGGAAAATGAAGGACACGGACAGCGAGGAGGAGATCCGCGAGGCCTTCCGGGTATTCGACAAGGTGAGGAGACCCTCGTGGGGGGGGGGGCAGATGAACTCAGGAACCTCGCCGTGACCCCGCCCCCCCCCCGTTCTCCCGCCTCCAGGACGGGAACGGCTACATCAGCGCCGCGGAGCTGCGCCACGTCATGACGAACCTCGGGGAGAAGCTGACGGACGAGGAGGTGGACGAGATGATCAGAGAAGCAGACATCGACGGGGACGGGCAGGTCAACTACGAAGGTGAGGCGGGGCTTCTTGGGGGGCGTGGGGGGAGGAGGAGGGGGGGGGACTGAAATAGCTCCGCTTTCTAGGCCGCGCTCGGAGCGCTCATTAGATCCAGGGATCCGCGTTCGGAGGATTTCTCTGAGGGGAGATGTTGGGCTGAAACGGGGGGGCGGGGCTAGGCGGACATAGCCCCGCCCCCCCTAGGCTTTGCTCCGCCCCCTCCCCCCTACCGAAGGCCGTGGAGAGGTCGCGGAGGTTCGAGCCGCATCTGTAAGCGCGGCGGAGGAGCGCTTTAACGAGATGAAGCCGTTTTAAGAGGCGAGCTGGACCTGATCGGCTTGATTAGAGCAATCAATCAATCAATCAATCAATCAATCAATAAATCAATCAAGTGCTTAACCCTCGAGCCTAAACGCCGTGTCCCTCTTCTCTTTTGTCTCCGCAGAGTTTGTACAGATGATGACCGCAAAGTGAAGCCCGCCCGCCCCCCCCGTTCGACCCTTCCTCCCCCCCTTCCTCCCCCCCTCCTCCTCCCCCCTTAGGGAAAAAAAAAAAAAAAAAAAAAAATCTAATGTTTTACTTACCTCTTGGAAAAAAAAAAAAAAAAAAAAGTTCATTTATTCATACTGTTTCTGTATAGAAAATAATTGAATGTTGAAATAAAATATCCTTCTGTCCACGCGGGAAAAAAAAATTATATAAAAATATACAAAAACATCTGCATGAAAATGACGGTTAGTGATCCTGCCCCCCCCCCCAGAGACCAGTTTAGCATCAGTACTCAACAAGTAAACTACAACCAACCCTGTAACGACCTTCAGACCGAGGCATCTGTCGGACCCCCCCCCTCCGACCCCCGACCCCCCCAGGTTCCACGTGCTCTCTCTCTCCGCGTCTGGGCTGGCCATCTCTTTCGTTCTTTTCTGTTCTTCGTGCATGCAGCTTGAGACCGGAGCCCCCCCCCCCAACCCCAACCCCAACCTCCCCCGCCTCCCCCCTCCTCCCCCCTCCGGGCTACCAGAGCGTGCTGATTCCACTAGAAGCTGTCCTCTTGTTGGTTCGGTACCGTTTCTTTTCGTTTTTTTTTTTTTTTTTTTTTTTTTTTTTTTTCTTTTTTTTTTTTTTTTTTTTGTATTTGGAGAGGAATCCCTGTACTTGTTTGACGACGGCGGGACACACACACCGGGCTCTAACTCGAGCGGTTTTAAGTGGAACGGGACTTTAATTGTAATGCTAGATAAAAAAAAAAATAAAATAAAATAAAAAAAAAAAAAGAGTATAAAAAAAAAAAAAAAACGTACAAAAAAACACATTTTCGAAACTGTTCGGCATGTTCTGTTGTTTTTGTTATTTGGACAGCCATCTATCGTAGTCGTGCGTCCGGCCCTCTTAACGCAGGGAGGACTTTAAGAGTCTTACGGTGAGCTTTCTGATTTTACTTTTTCATCTTTTCGTTCTTTTCTTTTCTTTTTTTTTTTTTTTTTTCCTTCTGCCGAGACGGAGTGTCCTCTTTTTCTTTACGAGAGAGAACCACTGGCCTTTCACTTTTCTTTACTTTTTTTTTTTTTTTTTTTGTTTTCTGTTTCTCGATCCGGGCGGAGCGGCGAGAGGGACGGGACGAGGGCGGGGGGGCGCTTCTCCCCTCCCCCCTCACACACCACCACCACCACCACCTCCTCGCCGCCCCCCTCGCCCGGGTTCAGTTTACATTCATTCCAAGTTGTACATGCTAGTTTTTTTTTTTTTTTTTTTTTTTTTTTTTTCAAAATAAAAGTCCATGAACTTTATCATGTCTTATGTCCTTTTTCTAATGCTCGATGTTGTCCGTGAGGGCGGCGTGACAAGTGTGTATGTTGTTTACCGACCAGACAAATGTGTCAACAATAAATGGTTCTGAGCACTCGTCTGATCTGCATGTTTGCTCTCATTCGGTGATGCTGAGGAAGGACGGGTGGGTGGGGGGGGGGGGTTGGGGGAGGGTGGGGGTTGCACATCCACGACGCCTCGCTTCCCCCTCAAAGGCCCGGACGGTTGCTAGGCAACAGGAACATGCTGTAACCGGGATGTCGGGGCTCTTCTTTTCCTTTTTTTTTTTTCTCTTTTCGGGAAGGCGAGTGGGAGTTCGTGCCAGCGACTCCCGCGTCGGCCTGTCCTATTAAGGCAAACCAGGCCACGAAAGCCGCTGCGGCGTGCGCTTTTTTTTTCCCCGACAGCAGCAGAGGCGATACCACCTCGGCAAGAGGAGAGGGTCAGCGAAGAGCTGCACCGGTTTACTATATTTGGAGACGAAGAGACGGGGGGGGGTCTCTTGTCCACCTTGCTCCTCAGAGGGAGAAGGCCCAGTGGGGGGGGGTTGGGGGTGGCCCCTGGGCCGGGGTCGATCAGATAAACTGCAGATGAAATGCCAGGACCTGAAACGGAGCCGTGGCCCCCCCATCCCCACCACCACCACCCTGCAGGGGGGCCCCTCCCTGCAGCACTGCTGCAGCCAACAGGGACAGCTGTCTGCGGGAGTGACGGCTGGGTTTAAAAAATAAAAAAAAAAAAATAAAAAGAGGTGGAATCCAACCCCCACCCCCCCATTAAAAAAAGAGGGCTGCGTAATTTAATTTTCTGAACAAATTCCATATTTACTGGCCTCATGTGATGTTTACAGGCCCGTGCTGCCTTCACGCCCCCCCCCGCCTCTCGCCGGGTTCCAAAAGAGAAAGCCGAGCCTTGTGGTTTCGGCGGTCACATGCTTCCCAACGACCGGGAATGCCGCGTGATCCCGCTCTGGCGAGTTTCCCGACCGGCACCGACGTCGCCAGGCGCCCGGGGAATGCGCTCGTTCCGGGTCGAGCCGCGGCCGCGCTGCGATCTCCGACGCCGCCTGAACGCACCATTAGCAACGCGCTAACTACCTCGCAGGCTTCCCCGCCCTCAACCTCGGTTTTCACAGCGAATTTCAGCGCCGAGTCGCGGTCAGAAACGCTAAAAACGTCCGCGTCCACCTTCAAATGTAGTTGGAGGTGCGCGAATTTGCGTTAAATTAGCGCATAAAAGCGGAAACACGCCCGGGTTTGGTTAGCGCTAATGCTAAGGTAACTAGCCGCTGAGGCGGAAGTGGAAACAGGGAAAACATTCCCGGTGTTTTTATCCACATCCAGGAAGGCCGGGAAAAGGCCGCCGTGCTCCCGGGGGGGACACTCGAGCACCCTGGAGGTTAATTTGGGAACATCAATACTTCATGTGTAAATGAAGCGGCGCACTGCGGAGGCGGTAATGTGAGGAGGGCCCGGTGTCACATGACCGCGGGGACGAACACACACACGTGTGTGTGAGGGTGTGTGTGTGTGTGTGTGTGTGACAGTGTGTGTGTGTGTGTGTGTGACAGCGTGTGTGAGACAGTGTGTGTGTGTGTGTGACAGCGTGTGTGTGACAGCGTGTGTGTGACAGCGTGTGTGTGAGGGTGTGTGTGTGTGTGAGAGTGTGTGTGTGTGTGTGTGTGTAGACAGGGTGACACTGTCCGCGGAGCCGGGCCTGACGAGGCCGAGATTCCGGAGGTGGTGATGGAGGGGAGGAGGAAGGGGGCGGTTGCCATGGTTGCGCCTCCGCCAGCAGAGCATCTCTCGGCGCTCCAAATGGGGGGGACCCCTCGACCCCCCCCCTCCTGTATCAACCTCCAGAACTGTAAACCAGCCCCGAGTCTTCGCAATTCCAGGGATCAGCTGGGAGGGGGGGCTTTTCTACCCCCCCTCTCTAAAAGTCCAGCCTCCCCCCTCACCCCCCACTTGTCTTACATTGCATTTTCATTTTTATGGACTTGAACCACTCCTGTAATTCACCCCCCCATCAACCCGTGCACATCCATCTCCGAGGGTTGTGAAATACTGCGGCGGGACAAACGAGCCCCCCCACACACACATACACCCCCCCCACACCCCTCCCGAGCCCCCCACACACACCCCTCCCGAGCCCCCCCCAGAGCCTCATGCAATATTCAGAGGTGATGATATAAGAACGCTGCTAATGAAAAAGGCAGCAGCACAAACAGCACTTTAATAACAGGCTGGGGGGGGGGGGGTGAGGGGAGGGGGGTGAGGGAGGGGGGTCAGCAGCACGGGGGCCCTTGGGTGGGGCACCACCGTCGCGCTTCGCCACCGCGCTCGGGCGTTCCCTCGCCTCTTCGGACGTCTCTGAGGGCGGGAGGTCGTTTTCTTAACGAGGCGGCGGTCGCCGCGGCGATGGGTTTGAGGGGGGTCTGGAGGGGACCGATGTCGGTGTCAGTTAGTCTGCTCGTATTAGGCAGAGGATGGTGGGGGGGGCTTCAGGGTCTACACACACACTCCTCTCTCACACACACGCCTCACACACACACGCCTCGCACACACACACTCATCTCTCTCACACACACTCCCTCCCCTCTCTCTGTCTCACACACTCCTCTCACACACACTCCTCTCACACACACACCTCGCACACACACACCCTCTCTCACACACACACCTCACACACACACGCCTCGCACACACACACTCATCTCTCTCACACACACTCCCTCCCCTCTCTCTGTCTCACACACTCCTCTCACACTCACTCCTCTCACACACACACGCCTCGCACACACGCACACGCCTCTCACGCACACCACACACACCCTCTCCACACACTCCCCTCTCTCGTCCACACCACACACACTCCTCTCTCACACACACTCCCTCCCCTCTTTCTCTTTCACACACACACACTCCTCTCTCACACACACTCCCTCCCCTCTCTCTCTCACACACACTCCCTCTCTCGCTCTCACACACACTCTCTCGCTCTCACACACACACTCCTCTCTCTCTCACACACACACACTCCTCTCTCTCTCGCTCTCACACACACACGCCTCGCACACACACACACATCTCTCACACACACACGCCTCGCACACACACACATCTCTCTCACACACACACTCCTCTCACACACACACGCCTCACACACACACACTCATCCCTCTCACACACACTCCCTCCTCTCTCTCTTTCACACACACTCCCTCCCCTCTTTCTCTTTCACACACACACACACTCCCCTCTCTCACACACACACACACTCCCCTCTCTCTCACACACACACACACACCCCTCTCTCGCTCTCACACACACACTCTCACTGCTCAGAACTAAACCGTCACATCGTTCTTTTCTTCCCTCTCTGAGTCGCCACGTGGGGCGACCGGAGGCCGAGCCCAAACGCCCAATTTAACTCACCTGCCGCCCGCTCGCACCTGAGGTCAGGTGACCCTAACGAGTCACATGACCCCGGGGGGGAGGGGCTGATTGGGAACGAGTCCCAGGCTCGTGGGCCTGCATTGAGGCGTTCCCGCTCCCACGCGGGCTGAAGGCCGACTGTTCACGTTGCACCGGAGCGCCTCCAGAGTTCATAAAACATTCCCAAACGTGGGAAAAGTGGGAACGGCCCCGGCGATTCCCGGAAGGCGGACGTGTGACGCGCCAACGGCGACAGTCCCGAAGGGGGTTTTCCCTGTTTGTGTGTTCGGTGACAGCGGTTTCAACGCCCCCCCTTGCCATGGCAACCGAGGGATGGGGGGGGCGTTTGTTGATTCTGGAAACACAGAAACACAAAGGAGGAAGAGCGCCGCCGACCCGTGTCCGACATGGCGTCCCAGTGGGGGGGGGGCTCCCACTTCGCTCTCTCTGTGAAAAGAGCCAAGCGGTGGTGGGGGGGCGAATGGAGGGGTGGGGGTGGAGGATCAATGCGAGCCAATCTGAAGAGGCGGGAATGGAGTGGAAGAGGGAAGAAATGGGAAAAACAACCGGGGAGGAGGGGAAAACCGCTGAGCTGGGATCTTCCTCCTGGGGACCCCCCCCCCACTTTTACCGCAACCATGGACCCCCCCCCCACACACTTTTACCGCAACCATGATCTAGCTGGACCCCCCCCCACACACACACACACACACACACGGTATACCTGCAGTGACTTACACTGACCCTCTGGATGATGGAACTGTGAGGGGGGGGGGCAGTGCAGAGGCAGTGTGATGCAGATGCAACATAATGCGGTGGTGGGGGGGGCGATGGTGGTGGGGGGGGCGATGGTGGTGGTGGGGGGGGGGCCCAAGGACGTCCAGGAGGCTTGAGTCCAGCAGCAGCAGCTCTGATCTGAAGGTCTGAAGGGTGATCAATAATCAGGCTTCACTCTATTGATCCCTGATCTGAAACTGTTTTTCATCGCTTGGGGGGGGGGTGACCTTTGACCTTTGAAGTAAAGTTTCGTCTGGGTGGGGGGCGTCCACGGGGGACGTCAAGTGGGGAAGACTGTCGCGCCGCTTCACCACGGTTACGTCATCAGCAACAAGAGGGGCGCGAACAACACACACACACACACACACACACACACACACACACACACACACACACACACACACACACACACACACACACACACACACGTGCTCCATTATTCATCACAATTACACGCAAGTTGAACAAAACACGGACGGCTCGGATGCACCTCCGACACAGAAGGAGCCGCTCCGGAAAAGTGTGTGTGTGTGTGTGTGTGTGTGTGTGTGCGTGTGTGTGCGTGTGTGTGCGTGTGTGTGTGTGTGGGGGGGGTCGCTTGGGTCACGGGTGCATCTCCATGGCGATGGCGCTCGCACTGATGCCTTCTTTGGGCCCGCCATTCCCAAGTCTGGGGAGGGCGTTCCCTTAAGTGCCCCCCCCACTCCCAATCCGGGTTTAATAATTGAAGGGAGCGAAGCTGGGAATGGCCCGCGCTCTCCCGGGGGCCGCCGGGAAGATTCCGTCAGTCGGGAAACGTGTTGTGACAGCCCGGTTTAAGCGAGGGCCCCTCCGCGTTCGGCCTGGTTACGTAACCCCGCCCTTCTGCCCCCCCCCCCATCCGTGTTGATGAGCTCCGGAACAGCTGAGGCTGCTTCCGAGGGCTGAGGGGCGGGGGAGGGGGGGAGGGGGGCACGTTCCCGGGATCAAAGGCGGTCATCAGGGAGCGGTGGTTGGTTGGTTATTGGTTAGTCTCAGCGGGGGGGGCAGGTATGGTGGGGGGGGGTCAGTCATGCGGGAAGGTCAAGTGCAGGTGGGGGTCTGGGTTGGGAAAGCTCCGGAGGGAACCGGAATCCTGAGCACACGGATGCAAATTCAAGCCTTGAACGGCCTTCTGGGGGGGGGGGCGGGGCTTACCAGCGAACAGGCAGGTAGAGGATCACACAGGTGGGGGCGTATGGGGGAGAGGCTCCGCCTCCACATCGGCGTTCCTTGTGCTTCCCAGGTGAATTGGGCCAGCCTTCCCAGTGTTCCCATCAGCGGGTTTATGAGGTGATAATCTACAGTGAAGGTTGTTCCACCACTGACAGGGTGGCCTTCATCATCACTAGCGTCCTCATCCTCATCACCATCCTCATCCTCATCTTCATCACCATCCTCATCTTCATCCTCGTCACCCTCTTCATCCTCATCATCATCTTCATCCTAATCACCATCCTCATCATCACTATCGTTCTCATCACCATCCTCATCTTCATCACCCTCTTCATCCTCATCTTCATCCTCATCATCATCCTCATCACCATCTTCATCCTCATCTTCATCCTCATCATCATCCTCATCTTCATCCTCATCTTCATCCTCATCATCATCCTCATCATCATCCTCATCTTCATCCTCATCATCCTCATCTTCATCCTCATCATCATCCTCATCATCATCATCATCCTCATCTTCATCCTCATCCTCAACTTCATCCTCATCTTCATCCTCATCATCATCCTCATCCTCATCCTCATCTTCATCTTCATCTTCATCTTCATCCTCATCTTCATCTTCATCCTCATCCTCATCTTCATCCTCATCCTTTGATGTCCTTGATCAAAGGGTTCAGAGTAAAGATGACATAATCACATGGAGCCCCGTTTGTGACGCAGACTTCGGGCCGTTTCGCAGAGGCTCTGTCGTCCGTGCGGGGGCGGAGCCTCCCTCCCCCCCCGCCTCCCCCGCCTCCCCCCTAATTACGCCCTGACAGCCTAACGAAGACCCCCCCCCCTAACGATCGCCCCCCCCTCTTGTTTTTGAAAACTGACACAACACAGCCTTCCCGCCCTCACGTGCGCTCCGGGCGTGCGCGCGGCGTTTCATTTGCTCGACTTCTGCGCGTCCGTGAGAGACCTCGACGCTTCCTTTCTCGAGGGGGGGGTGTGGGGGTGTGTGTGGGGTGGGGGGGGGCACCAGAGAGACTGTCAAAGCAGCTCCGCGTAACGAGCTCCTCACATCAAACAGGCCTGCGCTCGTCCTCCTCGCCGCCTTTTCTCTTTGTTGATCGTTATTCCCGTTATTCCCGTCGGCGTCAGGAAAACACGTCTGGAATCGTTGATCCACGTTTTCTGGAAACTTCCAGAATTCTCCCAGAATTCCCCACAATCGTGTGGTGGGGGGGTGTTAAAGGGCTTCGTCGACTCTTCGACCTCCTGGGTGGGGACCCGACACGGCAATCGGTTTGGGTGAGTTCCGGGCCGGACCGCCGACCCCCCGGCGGTCGCCCCCACCCCCGCGGTCGCCCCCCCCCCTCGTGGGTGTGAGCGGTCAGGCGGGGGCCGGGTTGCGAACCCAGCGCGCGAGCCGGGCGATAATGAGACACCGGAGCCTGACCGATAAGAGGGGGGGGGGGGTTTAAGGCGGTCACCTGAGAGGAGGCGTGAATAATGGAGGGCCTGGAGGTTTGGATGGTCCTGGAGGGGGGGCCAACGGGTGGGGGGGGGGGGGGCAAACAAAGGGCGGCGGGCGCGGAGCCCAGGCTGGGGTCACGGAGCTGGAGGAAGTGAAGGAGAGAAGGTTTTCGGGTCCATCCGGTGGGTGGGGGGGGGGGCAAGGTTTCACACTGAGGCGAACCCAATCCGATGTGGTTCTTGGGGGGGGGGTTGACAGACGTCTTCCTCTTCCTCGATCCTGCGGAGCGCTGACGAGGGCAGGTGGACTCCCAACAACCTCGCTGGAAAATCCGGCTCTCAGCCCTCTTTTGGGGGGTGGTGGGGGCGCAGGGGGGCGGCTGTAATAATGCGCGGTTACATCACACTGTGTACAGTTCTAATCGCCTCTGAAGCAGAGCGAATTCGCCGGCGTATAAAAAGCCTATTGGAATTATTTGGACTTGAAAGTGATTGGATGATTCTGGATTCCATTAGTGCTTCCTCTCCCCTTTCTCTGCATCTGCTTTCACACCCCCCCCCCCCCCGCCCCCATCTGCCTCACTTTCTAACCCATTAAAGGATGCATCCATTTCACAATAAAGGCCCCCCCCCCCCCCGCTGCATTAGTTCCCTGATAAAGGGAACAGGACGTCTCCTTATAAAGGAGCAGCGCTCACTCGGGCCCATTCATTCACGGACGGGTCAGGTGGTCTCGGAGCGCGCGTACGACGTTATGCACGTTCTGCGGGGCGTGACGCCCCCCCCCCTCACCCCCCTACCCCCCCCCACACCCCCCCGGGGGAGGGCTTCAATGAAACGGGCGCACAAAGAAGGAGCGACGTCCTCCCTTCTGAGGGTTGCGTAAGGAGCGGGGATGCGGGCGTATCGGCGCCGCTGCAGCTGGAGGTGGAAGCGGGCTCGTTTGAGCCTCGGGGGAGGAGGGGGGGGCGAGCGAGCGGAGCCGCTGGTGGTCAGGAAGGCCTCCTGACTGATGCATGAGGGAGAGGCCGCGGACGCGGCGCCGCAAACACGATATTAATCCGTTAATCGGCGAACCGGAGACCAGGCTGACAGACTGACACCGCCTCTCTTGACCTGACCCCCCCCCCCCCCCCCTTCCCCCTTCCCCCTTCCCCCTTGTCCCCGGCTGACTCGCCGTGCTCGCCGAGTCACCCTCTCCGAACGGGCGAGGGGGGGCGCGAGAGGGGGGGGGGGGCCTCATGAATATGCACGCCGCCCGACGCCGCTGGAATTCGCTGAGATCAGCGCGGAGAAATCCCCATTGTCCCCCGCGGCTGCCAGGGTGCCCCCCCCCCTCCCCCACTCCCCCCCCCCCGCCCACCCGCGTCCGCGCTTTTATTTTCCTGCGCCCCGCGCGCCTCCCCGTCGGGTCGCTTATTCCCACCTGCCGCACGTGGATCTGATTTTCTGATTTGGCGGGAAACGGCGGGGGGGGGGGCACGAGGCCCTGATGTAGGGGGGGGGGCGCACTGAAGGTCGCCCTGATGCATGATGGGTAAAACAGGTGTCCAACCAAACCAGAAGTTAAGCTTGATTGGGAACAATAGGGGCGTGGCTTATGGCGAGGTGGGCGTGGTCTCGGTGAAGGGGGCGTGGCCAATAAACCACTTTTCTGCTCTGTCAGCGATTAAAAACCTGACCGGGCCTCTCGGTCGGTTATTTCTCGCGACCGTGCACGACATCGACTTTTTTTGGGGGTTTTCAGGAGGTTTTTTTTTTAAAAAAAAAAACGTAACTTTCCCGTCAACGTTCCAGTCGCAATTTCCCTTCGTCGCGTTCACGGGAAGACAAACGTGGCATCCCGCGTAAGTGCCCGCTCTGTCTTCGCGTGGTGAATGCGTGTGAAGACCGCCGGGGGGGCTGTGAATGTGTGAATGTGTGTGTGTGTGTGTGTGTGTGTGTGTGTGTGTGGAATGGGGGGGCGCATTGAGCGATATCATTGTGACCCTT
>CAJVRN010000238.1:1822500-2015000 GCA_911728415.1 Lagocephalus sceleratus | reverse complement strand
GGGTCAGCCCAATGGAGGGGGGGTCTATGAGGAGGGGGGGTCTATGAGGAGAAGGGGGGGGTCAGCCCCTTGGAGGGGGGGTCCATGAGGAGAAGGGGGGGGTCAGCCCCTTGGAGGGGGGGGTCTATGAGGAGGGGGGTCTATGAGGAGAAGGGGGGGGGCAGCCCCATGGACGGGGGGTCCATGAGGAGAAGGGGGGGCAGCCCCTTGGAGGGGGGGGTCTATGAGGGGGGGTCCTCGTTCCACCCGTGTTGCAGCAGCACACGCGGCCCGAGCTGTGATCAAACTCGCTTTCCTCCCCCCCCTCACATCAGCTGGGGGGTTCAGCTGCAAGAGGGTGGGGGGGGGGCCCAGATCCACCGACAACCTCCCTCCCCCCGGCCGTGGGGCGCCGCTGCCCCCTTGTGGCCGGGAGGCGGCGGCGCAGGAGGGACCGTTTCTAAAAAATATTATAAAAAAAAAAAACCGTAAAAATCTGAACAAATTAAATCAGAATAAATTATAAAATAAAAAAATAATAAAAAATAGAATATTTCAGAGAACCTACAAAGTCAGGACAAACGTTTAATGTCGGTCCTTTTAAAAACGCCTACAAAGGGTTCGTGTTGGAACTATCTCAGGTTCTTAACGCGTCCCTTTCAAGGTGCGATCGGACCCAGTAGATCAAAGCGTCCCGGGGGGGGGGGCGAGGAGCTCCCGAGTCGATCCCAGCGCTCCGTGGGGGCTCTCTCCTCCTTCCTTTGACCTCCGGGGCCTTTCCCGAGAGCTGGTGTCCGAGCCGATGCGCTCAAGGGAAGCGAACGCCTCACGAGGCCTCGCCGGACCGAAATCCAGAGGATGGACTCAAGCCCCGCCCCCCCCCGCCCCCCCCGAGGGGCCGGAATCGGAGGTTCAATGATCAAAACGCGGCTTTTGATGCACAAGAGTTTTTTTTTTTTTTATTGACAGGAAGGAAGGAAGGAAGGAAAACATGGAAACGACCAAACGACTTTTACAGCTCGCGAGTCGCGGCGGGGACAAAGTGGCGGGAAATCCGTTGAGTATGGCACCACGAGAGGCCTTTTGACCACGCCCCCCCCCCAAAATGTTCACCTGTAGGCACGATCAGCTGCACGACGGAGGGAGGAGTCACAGCGAAGCACGCACACACACACACACACACACACAACACACACACACAGGCCGTGGTGGTATCTCGAGTCCACGTCTGGGGGCGCGACGACTCCGAAATCGTGGAGCGGCGAGCTCGGCGGCGCCCCCCCCCCCTCCGAGTGTTTCGAGGCTCCCCATCGATCGGCTCTCCGTCTCCACGGCGACGCTCCCGGCGTTCCGAACGCGGTGCGGCGAAGAGAGGGAGAGCCGCGACCCCCCCCGCTTTCGGTCTTCGTGGTCCCGCTCTGCGTCGACCTCCGAAGGGGGCGGAGCCTCGTGGGTGATGAAGACAGGTAGGTATGTACAGAGCAGCCCCGCCCCCCCCTCCCCCGCCGCTGTTCGTTTTCTCGTGATGGACGAATGAGGCGGCGTGGGCGTCGGTGGTGGCGGCGGCGGTGGGCGGGGGAAGGAGGCGGCGCCGGGCGGCGGGCGGGTTTACGAGTGCTTGATGGCGTATTTGCCCTTCTGCAGCTGGGACACGTACAGCTTCGACTTGGAGCCGTCCAGCCGCTTGAACCACACCTCGTCGCCGCTGACGTTGGTGATGACGGCGCTGCGCGACCCAGAGGCACAGACGCAGCCCGTTGTTCGCCCCCGACAAGGGGGGACAAAACAAAACAAAAAAAGAGATAAAAGCCGGAGGATCAAAGGCGGCGTTCCTCTTATATGTCATCATCAACCGAGCTGGACCCATAATAATGAGAACATTACCGTATTACCCAGACTATAGGGTGCACCTGAAGATAAATTACACCCACTAATTTTAAAGGAAATAAATATTTTTACTTAATTAGGCTCAAATGTTCAGGTTGTAAAAGGTTCTGTAAATATTTATTTATACGCCTTAAAAGAAAGGTCATCGATCTTACTCCTGTCCAAACGCTGCATCACATTCGTTCCTTCACGCGCTTCCCGCAACGAGATCGTGCGCACGACACGCAAAAAACTTCGTTAAAAAGTTAAAACTAACGTCTTTTTTTTCTATTTGCGTCGCCTCTTCCGTCCGTCTCGCCGGAGGAATCCCCAGACGAGCCTCAAGAGGGACGCTTCAGGGAGCGGGGAAAAAACGCGGGGTCTTATAGTCTGGGTAATACGGTAACCCCGCTGCGCCCCCTGGCGGCCGGCGGACGCGCTCACCTGGTCGGGTACTCGTCCTTCTTGTTGATGCTGATGGCCTGACCTCGGCAGTACCACTGGTTGTCGTAGAAGAGCCGGCCGTCCTCGGAGCGCGCCACGTGGTGGTGCCTGTCGGGCTTCGCCGCCGGAGCTGCGAGGGGGGGGGGGAGAGGGGGGTGAGTCTCTCCTCTGAAACCGAACGCTTGCCTCGACATCGACCGCGACACTCACCGTCCACCTTCACCCTGTGAGGCCCCAGAGACGCCACCGCCTGCGCGAGAGGGAGGGGGAGGAGGGGGGAGGGGGGGGGGGGGGTCGTTAACGGAAGGCGAAGCCGCAGCACGGACGCCGCCGCCGCCGCCGCCGCCTCCTCCTTACCTTCCTGATGGCGGTCCAGTCCTCCAGGATGTCAAGGTCCTGCAGCATGTACACGATGTAAGGCCGTGGCGGGGCTGTCAAGGTCGAAGGCGAGGGGGAACGGGGAGACGGCGGGCGAGCGCGGGGCTCGGCGGAAGGATATCGGACACGACGACGGGCTTCTTCTTCTTGACGGCGCAGAACGGGTCTTTCTTCTTGTTCTTCCGGGAGTGCAGCCCGTCGTTCCAGAGCTCTGGAAAACGGCGGAGAGGCGCCTGAGAACGTTCCCCCCCCCCCCCGAGCTGTCGCCGGCCGACCGCGGCGGGCGGGGGGGGTGCGGCGGGCGAACCTGAGGTGATGTCGATGCTGTGCCGGTCCTCCTCCAGGCGGCGGATCTTCTCCTCCAGCTCGCTCTGGACGGTGTCGAACAGCAGCAGCTTCTCGCTCTGGGAGGCAGAAAGAGGGGCGGTCAGAGGGGGGGTGGGGGTGGGGGGGTCGGGGGCTGGGGGCGTGACCTCTGACCTCCCAGTGCTGACAAGCGGCCTGGATCTCGCACTCGTACTTGTTCTTCACGGACTCCAAACACAGGCCTCTGTAGATCCCTGACACACACACACACACACATTCAGACTTCACGCCCACAAACACACACATCTGGGTGATGACCCCCCCGCGACCCCCGACCCCCCCACAGCCCACCAGCGACTTTGGTCCTGATCTGCATGTTCTCCTGCAGGTTGGCCAGAGGCTCCAGGTACTCCTGCGCGCAGCCCGCCATCACCTCCTGCAGCTTCACGTCCACCTGGCTCAGGCGCTCCTTGTACAACCTGAACACACACACACACACACACACACACACACACACACAGGAGGGTGGGGGGCACACATCTGGATCTGGTGGGGGTTGGGGGGGGGCCAGGGGGACTCACTGCTCCTTCAGGTCGGTGAACTGCTTCTCCAGGTTGGTCATCTCGTCCAGACACTCCATCCTCCTCCTCTCGCAGTCCTCGTCGTCCATCTCTGCACACACACACACACACACACACACACACACGACAGCTGCACATCTGCCACATCTGCCCCCCACCCCCCATGCACCAGGGGGGGGCAGATGTGGCACCAGAGAGGTGAGGGCACGTGTGTGGGGGGGTGACGAGAGGCCTCTTTCCCGACCTGAGCTGTCTCCATCTTCAGACACGGACGAGCTAACCGTGTCCTCCTCGTCCGTGCTGCTGCCGTCCTGCTCGGGGAAATCCACCTCCATCTCGTCATGGTTGCTCTCTTTCTTCTCCCGCGAGTGGACCGGCATGGCGGCGTCCCGGATCCGCCGGTGCGGTGCCGCAGCTCTCGGACCCAAGGCCGGCCGGAGGGGGCGGCTCTGAACGCGCCGGCTAACCGGTTTAGCGCCCCATCGCCGGGACAGCTGGCGACGGCGAACATGGCCCCCGCCAGCCAATCACGGCGCGCCTTACAGACCCCCGGCCAATCAAATGGGCGCATGGGAAACAGGGCGGGACGCAAAGCACTCTGGGATGTGTAGTTATTTTTTTTGGTAACGCACAAAAACGGGCTTTATCGGCTTAAATACAAATATATTAATAATATATATGACGTTATCAAGATTGTTATGTTCGATAATGACAACAACAACAACAATAATAATAATCCAGCAGGTGCAGACTTTCATCGACTGGAACAGTCTAGTCATTTGTAAATGTTTTTTTTTGTTTTAATTCTTTTTTTTAATTCAGAATAAAGTCTTGTTATGACTGTAGCCGAGGTTGAAAACACCCTCGCATGGAGCCGTTTTCAGGTTTCAGCCCACGCGTCTTTCTCACGTCAACCGCCAGGGGGCGCTAACGACGCTGGCTGGCGAATCGCAGCGTTAAAACGTTTTTTTTTTTTTTTTTTTCGTGTTTTTCTTGATGAATTTCCGAGGGTAAAAACGCCTTCAGGGCTGTTTAGTTCTGACTCTTTTCAGGGAAAAAAGATGGAAGAGCGGTGAGAAAAAAAAAAAAAAAAACAGAGCCGGGCGATGGAAGCTGGCGTTGGGCTGCGTCGAATGGGGGTCAAAGGTCGACAAGGCTGCACCCGCGGGTGCTGAGGGCGGGTGGCGTTAAGGTAAAGGGGGGGGGCTGCAGACGGACGACGGAGAAGGTCGGGACTCGACCCCTCCGCGTTGGAAGGGCCTTTTCGGAAAATAAGATTTCTTATTTTCGGACAATAAGATGGAGCCGGAGCTTTGATCCGTCGCCGTGGCAACGGATCGTGATATGATAACCATGAGAAGGGGGTTGGGGGGGGGGTTGAAGGACCAAAGGTCACAGATTCAGAACCTTTGAGGTGGTGGGGGGGTGGACGTGGGAATAAAGGTGTGTTCCCCGGAACGAGGGGGGGCTCGGCCTTCCCTCCTCGGCCGGGTCGGGGAACGTCATGAGGTTCTCTGGGACCCCCCCCCTCCCCCGCCCCCGCCGCCACGCCAACGCGTCTGGAGCTGAAGGTCGGGCCTCTTCACCGCCACCCAGACGTGATCACGCATAGTGAAAATAGTGAAAACGGGGGGCGATGACGAGGTTCTGCTGAGTCACGGAACCCCGCGAGGCCAGGAATGACTGTCCCGTTCCTTCTGAAACAGGCCTTCAGTTTCCACCCATCATCCTTGAGGGGGGGGGGGGGGGGTCCCCCAACATCAGATTATAACCTCTAATCTCCAATAATCCAACCCTGGGTCAGGAACAACCCCTGAAACGGGAGGAATGTCCCGGTTGACCCTGAACGCACCCCAGTCCAAGCCCCGCGGTAACCATGGCAACAGCTGTCAACACAGGGCGAGCGCGGACAGGGGCTGTTACATAAACAAACAAAAAAAAAAAAAAAAAAGGAAAAAGACATGAAGTGGAAGTCCCGGGATTTCTAATCCTCACTTGGACACCCCCCGCCCTAGTGACTGGGAGTTGGGAATGTTTGGAATTCGGGCTGGAATGACGCTCCGGTGACGCACGGCCACCGATACGGGGCGCGAGGGCAGCCGACGTCACGAAGGCAGGTGCCCTTGGTTACCGTTGCTATGTTTGAGCCCAGCCCGGCGCAAAGGGAGGAACGCTGTCGTAAACGTCAGGGAATCGCCGGAGGAATGCTGTGTCATGCTGGAATTCGATTCCCGGTCGCAATCAGGAAAATCATAAATTAATTCACAATAAGTGGAAGGGGGGGGCAGGAAAATTACCAATATTTCCTGCAGGTGATGGAAGGCAGGTTTGAACGATAAAGGAGGGAATGGGGAGGGAATGGTTTGGAATTCTGAACTTAAAAAAAAAAACAACGTTTTAAGTTTGATCAGGAATAACCTGCAGACATTCCAGGGTGGATCTTATCTACAGCCGGAGGGCGGGAGCAGGTTTGACGAGCCTGATGTGGTGGAGGTGACTCGGGCCCGACAGGTGGAAATGAACGTGGAAAACTCGGATTTGCATGGGATGCGTGGAATGCGCGTTTTCCAACAACGCTGGAATATTACTTTAAATAAAAAACACACGCCGGGGTCCGGTTTGAGTCAAAAAAAACCCCAAGAACCGGCACTTTTATTCAAATAAACCTGCACGCACGCATCTTTTTTTTGGTGTTTTCTGAACGCTTTGTGAAGACCCAATGGTTTCTGCACACACACACACACACACACACACACACACACACACACACACACACACACACACACACAGCTGCCCAGATGTTCCACCTCGGCCCCTGAGCTGCTGGGGTTCGGGACCTGGACGAGTTTAAACTCCCGAGTGGAACACACGTGTGCGGCTTTTTGAAACACATAACCCCCCACCACCACCACCACCACCACCCCCCTATGCGGTGCAGGAGGGAATTCTGCAGCGGGGGCCGCCTGCGTCTCATTCATGCATGCATCCGTGCCGTCTCATTCATGATGCATTAACGACATGTCCCCGACGCACCGCAGGCGCGAGTGCGCCAAATAGGAAACTACAAGTTTTCAGTCCGGCGTGCTTTTTTTGGTTTTCGGGGGGGGATTTCTTTCACAAAAGCACAGCTCAGTGTGATTTCCCTTTGGTGTTTCGAAGATAAATAAGCTGGAAATCCCCACCCCCCCACCGCCACCACCCGCGACGCTCCGCCCAGTACAAGTATAAAAGCGCAGCGCGCCCCGCTCCGCTCCAGCAGTCCGACCCGACGACGCCGAGCGACGCAAGCCGAACTCATGAACGCGCACAGAGCCCCGACGCGCCGCGGCCAGATGGATTACCCCCACCTCGACAACATGGAGCCCAAGAACGGGAAGGCGTGCCAGGAGGACCGCTTCGACAGCGGCCTGGACTCCCTGAAGGAGGAGGAGGAGCTGGCGGGCGAGTTCGAGGAGATGAGCGTGAGCGGCGGAGGCGACGACCTGCCGCAGGAGTACGAGTCCTGGAGGGCCGCCGTGACCGACGACGGAGACACGTAAGTGTGTGTGTGTGTGTGTGGGGGCTCCCAGCCGGGGTTTGCCCGTGGCGCGTGGCGCACGGCGCGCGTAAAGGCGCGTAAAAGCGCGTAAAGCGCGTAAAAGCGCGTAAAGGCGCACGGTGGTGGGTGGAGGCGAGAAGCTGCAGGAAGGAAAAAGCTGCACGAAGACGGGAGGCCTTTAACTCCCCGCGCGCGTGCTCGTCACCCCCCTCCGTGCGCGTCCTGGGCGGGGCCTAAAGGCGCGCTCCGGGTTCAGGAAAGTCCCTGGCGCCGGGCCAGGGGCTGATAAAGCGTCAGATGTGTCAAACCACAACTGGTGGAAAGAACCCAGCAAAAGTCCGAGGTTGCGAAACGCTCCACCGCCCGGGCTTTGTCGTCCCCCCTCCGTGTTCCTCCCGAACACGAAAACACTCTCGTCTAACCTCTTATCTATTTTTGTTTTTCTTCGCCCCCCCCCAGGCTGCTCCACCTGGCCATCATTCACGAGGCCACAGACCGCGCCCACCAGATGATCAAGCTGTCCCACCACCACCCCTTCCTCAACGTGCAGAACCACCAGAGACAGGTACCGACCCGACCCCCCCCCCCTTAAACCCCCCCCACCACCACCACCACCTCGGAAGGTGTTAACCGGATCTTCTCCGCCCAGACCGCCCTCCACCTCGCCGTCATCACCAACCAGCCCCAGCTGGTGGAGAGGCTCCTGAAGGCCGGCGCCGACCCCCAGCTGGTGGACAACGGCGGCAACACGGCGCTCCACATCGCCTGCAGGCGGGGCTCGCTCACCTGCTTCGGCGTCATCACCCAGAACTGCCCCCGCCACCTCACCTCCATCTTGTCCTACCCCAACTACAACGGTAAGCGCCCGTTCGCCCCTCGCCCATTCGCCGCCCCGCCCCGCCCTTCCCTAACGTGGACCTACTTCTTCTCGCCCCAGGACACAACTGCCTCCACCTCGCCGCCATCAACGGCTACATCTCGTTGGTGGAGAGCCTTGTTCGCCTCGGCGCCGACGTCAACGCCCAGGTAAGCCCCGAAGCCAAGCGAAGCTCGACCTTCGACCTTCTCGAGGAGACGCCTAACGCGGATGTCCCCGCCCCCCCGCAGGAACAGTGCAGCGGCCGGACGTCGCTCCACCTGGCGGTGGACCTCCAGAACCCGCCCCTGGTGCGCTGCCTGCTCGGCCTGGGCGCCAACGTCAACTGCTTCAACTACGGCGGCTTCACGCCGTACCACCTGACCTACGGGCGCCAGAGCGAGGAGATCCGCTCCGAGCTGTACGAGAAGACGGCGCAGGACCTGAGGGACCTCCCCGACAGCGAGTCGGACGAGAGCGACATGGAGGAGGGCTACCCGTCGGAAGAAGAAGACGAGGTGCGTACCCCCCCCGGAATCCCCGATCGCCCAACGGCGGCGTTGGCGGCGCCCTCTGACCCCCCCCTCCCCCCCCCTTCTCTCTCTGCAGCTGTACGACGACATCACCTTCGGGAAGTAGACACTCCCCCCACCCCACCTCCGCCCTCTCCCGGCGGTCTGAAACGGGCAGGGAAGCTGCTTTTAAAGGGTTGCCTAGCAACGGCCCGCGTGAAGGGAAGGCATCAGCACCCGAGGCGGGTCTGAGTCCAGGGGCGCCAGCGCACGGAGACGGCGCCCTGCGAGGTCAAAGGTCGCGGCGGCGAGGAAGCTATTGTACAGCCAGAGCCCTCTAATATAGTGTGGAGATATATATTGTGTGTACATCAGACGTGTAACATATGTAAATACAGAGATCTATTATTTTTGTACTTGTGTAAATTTAAACACTATGAATAGAAAAATCGAGAATAAAGAAATCTATGACGAAAGCTCTGACGTGTGGTTCGCCCCGACGCCTCGGTCTTTTCGACAAAGGAGGAAGGAAAGAGTCACGGCTCGTGAGAGCGAGAAGCGCGGAACGCTGCGGGATTTCCTGGTCACCTGCTGAGTCACGGCGCCGAAAGTCCCCGAACGGCGTAAGAGGAACCTCACGCTCCGGGGTTAGGCTCCGCCCACCCCCCCCCCTCCCTCGCGGATGGTTTTAGACCGGAGAACACGACGCTGTCACCTGGGAACAGAATTCCTAAGGACGCGCGATCCCACTGTTTGGAGCACAGGCGTCGGAGTCCGGTCCTCGAGGGGCCGGGATCCGGCCGGGTTTTCCGGGTCTACCAGTCGATCACCAGAAGTAGGATTTCCTCCTGGTAGATCGGAAAACCCGGCCGGATCCCGGCCCCTCGAGGACCGGACTCTGACACCCTCTGGTTTAGACAATTCCACGTTCCACCTGTCTGACTCAGGTGAGGCGGGACTTCCCTCGTAAACCTTCCCAGTACTTCCCAGGATGAGGTCAAGCCGGAGCGGCCCGTAAACACGCCGTGGGGGGGATTTTCCGGGCCGTTTAGAAGGAAGGTGTGATTGCGAGCTCCGGGAAGGGGCTCAGGTGAGCTCCGGGAAGGGGCTCAGGTGAGCTCCGGGAAGGCTCTCAGGCGAGCCCCGGGAAGGCGCTCAGGTGAGCTCCGGGAAGGCTCTCAGGCGAGCCCCGGGAAGGCACCCAGGCGAGCTCCGGGAAGGCTCTCAGGTGAGCCCCGGGAAGGCTCTCAGGCGAGCTCCGGGAAGGCGCTCAGGCGAGCTCCGGGAAGGCTCTCAGGCGAGCCCCGGGAAGGCGCTCAGGCGAGTTCCGGGAAGGCTCTCAGGTGAGTTCCGGGAAGGCGCTCAGGCGAGCTCCGGGAAGGCGCTCAGGCGAGCCCCGGGAAGGCTCTCAGGTGAGCCCCGGGAAGGCACCCAGGCGAGCTCCGGGAAGGCTCTCAGGTGAGCCCCGGGAAGGCTCTCAGGCGAGCTCCGGGAAGGCACCCAGGTGAGCCCCGGGAAGGCTCTCAGGTGAGCCCCGGGAAGGCGCTCAGGCGAGCTCCGGGAAGGCGCTCAGGTGAGCCCCGGGAAGGCTCTCAGGCGAGCCCCGGGAAGGCTCTCAGGTGAGCCCCGGGAAGGCTCTCAGGCGAGTTCCGGGAAGGCGCTCAGGTGAGCCCCGGGAAGGCTCTCAGGTGAGCCCCGGGAAGGCTCTCAGGTGAGCCCCGGGAAGGCACCCAGGTGAGCCCCGGGAAGGCTCTCAGGCGAGTTCCGGGAAGGCGCTCAGGTGAGCTCGTGGCTGCTCGGCGAAGGCGAGCGGATCTATTTCTGACGCCTGACGAGAAAAACCAGGTCACGCTAAACCGCGGCGAGTCACGTGACCACGGATACGGAACCGCAGCAGGAAGCACGCCCCCCCCCCCGCAGAATGAGCAGACTTTACTCAACAAAAACCTTTTTTTTATTGTACAATGAAACAGTACAGCACACAAGGACGACCCTCCTTCCCGGGGACCGCGTATCCCATCATGCTCTAACCGATCCGCCGAGCTCCGCCCCCTCAGTCCCGCTCCGCCAGCGACATGAGGTGGGTGTCCACTTCGGTCTCTGTCAGAATCCTGCGGGGCGGGGGGCGTCAGTCGCACCGTTTCTACGGTAACGGAGGGTGGGGGGGGGGCTCACCTGAACTTTGGGTCCTGAGTTGTGATGACGCCCACCTCCAGCTCAGACGGCTTGAAGTCGATGGAGAGGACGGTCGACAGGCAGGAGATCGCCGTCTGGAAGGGGGGGCAACGAAAAGGGCGGTTTAAGCCTCCAGCACGTCGCCATGGCAACAGGCTTCATACAGTCAAACTACCCGTTAGACCTGGGGTGTTACACCCGGACTTATACAACAAGTCAAAGTGATCTACCCACAAACGCACAACAAACATCGACTTATAAATATATTTATATTATATTTATATTTATATTACTGATACGTATTTATATTTATATTACTGATACGTATTTATGTTTATATTACTGATACATATTTATGTTTATATTACTGATACGCATTTATCTTTATTTTACTGATACGTATTTATATTTATATTACTGATACATATTTATGTTTATATTACTGATACGCATTTATCTTTATTTTACTGATACGTATTTATATTTATATTACTGATACGTATTTATATTTATATTACTGATACGTATTTATGTTTATTTTACTGATACGTATTTATATTTATATTACTGATACGTATTTATGTTTATATTACTGATACGTATTTATGTTTATATTACTGATACGTATTTATGTTTATTTTACTGATACGTATTTATGTTTATATTACTGATACGTATTTATGTTTATATTACTGATACGTATTTATATTTATATTACTGATACGTATTTATGTTTATATTACTGATACGTATTTATGTTTATATTACTGATACGTATTTATGTTTATATTACTGATACGTATTTATATTTATATTACTGATACGTATTTATGTTTATATTACTGATACATATTTATGTTTATATTACTGATACGCATTTATCTTTATTTTACTGATACGTATTTATATTTATATTACTGATACGTATTTATATTTATATTACTGATACGTATTTATGTTTATATTACTGATACGTATTTATGTTTATATTACTGATACGTATTTATGTTTATATTACTGATACGTATTTATGTTTATATTACTGATACGTATAATAAAACAATTAAACTGATATTAATGAACAATGTATGTTGGTGAGCCTTGCATAACCACATGACCCAATAACGCACAATCGACACCACTAACAACGCACAATCGACACCACTAACAACGCACAATCGACACAATTAATAACGCACGCTCTCGTCACTAATCGAGAGGAACCTCGATTAGACCTCGCAACCGTCTGCATGAAAACGATTTCCTCTTCTCCCTTCGTCCGACTTCCTTCGCTCGCTTTATCCCCTTTCTCAGGTTTACGAGGACAAACCGAGGGAGGGCGACGCGCCGTCAGACGTGCTGGTGACCCGATTCACCGACTCTTTGGGATCGGCTAACGACTCGTTAACCGGCGAAAGAAAAAAAAAAAAAACATTCGTCGACTAATCGGATACTTAAATTTCACTTAAATTTAGAACGAGGTTGATTTAATTACGCGGAAAACGGCTGTAAACGAAACAAAGACTTCGCTTGTGCGACGCGTTTTCTCTTTAACCCTTCCGACGTGCCGCGCTCGTGCGCGAGGTCCGCTCCGCGAACGTCGCGAGTCGTCGTTTTTTTGTTCGCCAATTCGCCTCCAGAGGTTCCGGCGGCGCGCACACGACCGCCGCTTCCGTTCACGCGACCGCCGAGACGTCGCCGCCGCAGCCGCGCGCGAGCGAGCGAGCGACTCTCGGTTCGGAGGGAGCTGCCCGACGACCCCCGGGGACGACCCCCGCCGACCTCGCCGTTACCTCGACGGTTTGCTCGAAGGTCCAGTCCAGTTTCTTTTTGACCTTCTTCTCCAGGAAGCTGGTGGCTTCCGTCTGCTTCACGCCGGCGGCGGTGGCCTTGAAGCCGCAGTAGTACCCGGCGGGGTCGCACTTGTACACCTGCGGGCCGTACTCCTCGTCGATGCCGATGACGATCATACCTGCGGAGGGGGAGGGGGGAGGAGGGAGAAAGGGGGCGGGGTCAGAGCTTCCGGCCTGGAGGGAAAGCGGGGGGAGCGTGGGGATCGGCGCGCTCACAGCAGCCCAGTGGTCGCATCTCGGCGTTCTGCGTGTACACCTGGGAGATGTCGGCGATCCTCTTGCAGAGCATGTCCACCGGGATCTCGTACCCGTACTTGTACTGCCAGTTGGCGGCCTCGTAACGGGCTCGCTGGACTTGCGATCTGCTGTCAGCTGTTGGCGGACGAGAGAGGCGGCGGGCGTTAAGACCGTAACAGCGGCGGTTCGTTGAGGACAGAAGACGCTCGCTTCTAGGCGCGGTTTCGGAGCGTTCGGCGCCTTCCCGTCCCGGGGGCCGCGTCCGGCGCCCCCTCCGAGTCGAGGGCCAGGGCGCGGAGTCGCGGGGGGGTAAGTTTAAAAAGGCGCGCGTCTCACCCGTCATCCCAGACATTACGCATCCGATGTTATCTGTGATTCTGAAGAGGTGGGTCACTGTGGAGGCGTCGAGGAGCTTGTCCTGTTCGAGAGAGGGGGGGAGACGCAGGTTGTGATGAACACGCGCACGCCGTTTAAACCCCCCCCACGTCAGTCAACGCAGGTAAGGGGCTACTCAAGCCCCACGAGACCCTGGAAGCGGCCCAGAGACTCACCGGTACTTTTTTCTGTGTGACAACCACCGCACAGTCCTTCCCCCTGACGGCGACCGACGTGAGCCCGCCTTGGTTTATGGCCTTGAACGCATATTCTGCGGGAGAGGCGAAGAAAAGGGGTTAAAGTTCACACACCTGTCGGGCTGCAAATCACCTGGACGTCCAAGAAGAAAGGTGAAACCATCCGTTTATTAGATTAGATTGTGGTGGTTAGCACTGTCGCCTCACAGCAAGAAGGCCTCGGGTTCGAATCCCGGTTGGGATGGAGGCTGGGGACTTTCTGTGTGGAGTTTGCATGTTCCCCCTGTGCCTGCGTGGGTTCTCTCCAGGTACTCCGGCTTCCTCCCACAGTCCAAAGACATGCACGATTGGGGTTAGGCTGATTGAATACTCTAAATTGCCCGTAGGTGTGAGTGTGAGAGAGAATGGTTGTTTGTCTCTGTGTTAGTCCTCCGATTGGCTGGCGACCAGTCCAGGGTGTACCCTGCCTCCGCCCGTTGCTCTGGGATAGGCTCCAGTCCCCCCGCGACCCTCAGTGGAGGAACAAGCGGTAGAAAATGGATGGATGGATGGATTCAACTTTGTTATTGCACAGGTACACAGCAACAAAATGCAGTTTAGCATCTAACCAGAAGTGCAAAAGAAGCAGCAAGTGAGGATAAATAAGTAATAAATACAACATGTGCGGTAGTTGTTATAGGAGGTTATAAGGTTGAAACATATTTTACAGATGTGTCTTTACATTAAAGTACTAATGTACTTAATTTACTGTAAGTGCAGAAACGATTTACATGTGCAAATGATAAATTACGTATATACAGATGATAAAGTGCGCCATTCTGGTACAAATGAGTAAAAGAGGGGCAGACACTGGCCTGTGTGGTGACGCAAAGGCTTAAAGTCAGGCTCTGGTGCAGGTAAAACAGCCTGATTTGGACTTTAAAGCTTTCGTTTGCGGTCCCTCATCCGGAGAAATAAACACCAACAACGGAGGAAAGGGGGGGTGAGAAAGGTGCAAGTGCAACCGAGAGGGTGATTGGGACGAGAGGCCCCGCCGGCTGACGCCTAAACGGGGATGTTTCGACCCGTTTAAGTCGAACTTTTCGGGTTTTAAACCCCCGTTTTTGCAGAATGAATCAGCTCACCTGAGCGGGGAGCTAACGAGGCTAACACACCCCCCCCCTCCTTTAAACACCCCCCAGGCTCACACCAGCGCCCCCCCCCCCACACAAACGTGGATGCGGGGCGCCCCGAAGGAGGCTCCTCTCCTCCTTTCATCCCTCCTTTCGCCCGTCGTCCCCCGGGTTCTTTCGCTTTCGCGGCGGCTAAGCGCGGAGCTAACCGGAGCATGACAGCGCACTTAGCCGGCCGGCTTCTACCTCCGCCCGCCGCGACACCCACCGACTTGGTAGAGCCTTCCCTCGGGGGAGAAGATGGTTATGTGCCGGTCGAAGCCCGCGCTCGATCCTCGGGACATTTTTCCAGCCGGTTTTTCCAGAAAAAAGATCCTCCCGAAAAATAAAGAAACTTCACGCGTAAATACCCTGACCCGGAAGCGGAGGAGGAGGGGGGAGGGCTTCCGGGTCAGGGAGCGCCTCCGGGGTTTTAAAGTTGAGGGGAAAAAGCGGCTGATTTGAAATAAAGATGTCCAAGTTTCACGGCAGAAGCGATAAAAGTGCTCCACGGCCGTCGGCTTTGACCACACGCCTGGAGAATAAACCTCCTTTGCGTGCCTTTAATCCAGCGCCCAAGCCTAAGCGGCTCTTTTCTTCGCCTTTTAAAGCAAATAACCCGAAAAAAATCAGTGCGTTTGATTCAATATTGTGAGAAGGAGAGTGAAACGAGGCGACTTTGACATCCTGTTGCAGAGTGGAGTTTGAATTCTGCCCCCAAATTTGTAGAAAGCTGATTTTTATCCAGCGGCCGGGCCTGTGATAATCCACCGCCGGTGTCATAATCTCAAACAAAACAGTCAAACAAAGAGAAACCGGGATTAACGCAAGGCGTGGCGCGCAGACGTTTGAACGGGACGGGACCTTTGTCCCGGTAAGGCGTGTGTTAACGTGTAAACACGGCTAACGAAACACGTGAAGGGTGAAGTTTATTAAAAAAAAAACCAAACAAACGCAGAAACAACAACCTCAGCGTTACACAAGCCTGCGCGTTACATAATCTGACTTTAGTGCAACACCAGGCCCGATTTAGTGTCAGGTTTTAATCCCTGCTGTAACCTGACTTCCCTTATACTCGTATACTCTCTTACTATCGCATAACGATCCGCGGCGCCAGCGTGCAACGATACACGGGCGACGGGTTTAATTCCCGTTTCCTTTTTCCTTCAAAAGCGCGCGCGTCTGCCGGGTTTCCCCTCTGAGCAGGTGGAGGACGCGCGCTCTCTGCGTCCTGTGTTTATAAGTCACTCGCACGCTTACGTAACTAGAAACACTCGGAGAGCGCAGACCTCCACAAGTTTATATAAACATCAATGAGATCCGTCTTCTGGATCAGATCCGGATCAGCCTTTGGAATATGATAGAGGTTCCCATTGTCCATCCTTGAGTCACACCTCACGGGGTTTGGTCAATAATTAACAGATGTTGAGAAACAACATGTTTGGCCCCGTTTACCACAATGTTAACGAACATTTAAAGTGATCCAGAATCCAGGATTTCTTCAGGATCACCCCCAAAATGAAACCAGTTCTTCCTTTTCACATTTACAACAAATCCTGAACGTTTCATCAAAATCGGTCCAGAACTTTTTGAGTTACGTTGCTAACGAAATGTGACCCAATCCCGCGAGTGTGTGTGTGTGTGTGTGTGTGTGTGTGTGTGTGTCAACGCGCGGAGCGGAGTCGTCAGAAACCCGCCGCGATTGCAGAACGCCGTCCGCGACCTTCTTCTTTTCCCCCGCCGCGGCTCTTTTCGGAAATCACGAGGCGAAGCCCGAGCTTCTCTCGCGCTCCCTCTCCGTCCCTCGAGCATCTTTATTTCACAACCCCCCCCCAGACCCCCCACCCCCGACCCCCGACCCCCCGACCCCCCACACGCATCTACCGATCCCCCCCACCTCCGCTCTCGCTCTTCCTCCCCACGCCTTCTTCCTTCACTCCTGCTGCAGCCTTCGCAGGCCCGCAGAAACGCTCGCGCGTGAAACCAGAAAGACCCCCCTCACCCCCTCACCCCCCTCACCCCCCCCTCACCCCCCTCACCCCCCTCGAATCTGCGAGAGGAGGCGTCGGGCAGGACCCTGGACTTCGGGGGGGATCTCCACCGTGTGTGAGAACAGCTCTCGGCCTGCCTCGCGTTTCCTCGTAGAGCTTTGGGATTGGGCAATCGGGGAAACGTCCGACACCGAAGAGAGATTTTCTCTGGAAACTCGAGCGAGGTGTTTCGTCCTACCGCCCCCCCCCCCCCCCCCCGGGCGCTTCCGAGCGAAGCCCCGCCCAAGAGGCGATAGGTACGAGAGGAACGTTCAGGACGTGCTCCCGGAGGAGGCCGGGGAAACGGCTGGATGGGGGGATTCCTCCCACGGGTGCTGCCAGGAGGCGAGGGGGGGCAGCAAGGTGTCAGCCCCCCCCCAGGCGAGGGGAGGGGCGCTGCGGGGGGTCCTCGGGTGGGCGATGAACTCGGGAATTCGGTCAGGAGCCTCAAAAAAAAAACGGGAATTCCGACAGGAGGGAGTCCATGTGAGTCACGGGTGGAAGGGGCGAGAGACGGGCGAGCTGTGACAGGCGGAGAGGCCGACGAGGTCGCCCCCCCCGCCCCCGAGGTCACGGACCGAAGCAGGCCAGAGGTCGCCGAGCGCCCCCCCCTCCGCCAGCTGCGAGTGGAAACGACGCAGTCAGAGCGAAACCGGGTGGATATCCGAGGTTCGAACCCACAAGACTCGCTTTAAATGTCAGCCCCCCCGGACAACCCCCCCCCCCCTAACCTTAACCCACGGATATCTAAAAATGCAATATCACCTTAGTGGGGGGGGGCGGGGCTTAGCTGCAGCCGCATTGTTGTCGAGGTTGAAAACAAACAAGAGGAACTAATTGTCTGTTATCCAAACAGCTGACATCACGACTCCAAATAACCCCCTCAACCCCCCCCCACCCCCCAAGCCCCCCCGAATGTGCAATCTATGAGGTCACGCGTTGCACAGACAACACGTCTGGCTGTACTCCGCCACAGAGCAACAGGAAGCGCAACGCCACTTCTCCTTTTCCCAGCTGTAAACAGGCTGGTTTGGACTGGGGGGGGGAGGAGGCCACGCCCCCGGGAGACGTCTCATTACCTTTAGAGTCCGCAGGGCTTTGATCTGCTCTGATCAAAGCGAAGAGAAGCCGCTTTGTTCTCGTTTTACTCTAGGCTCCGCGAGCAGCGGCGCTCAGCCGGAACGAGACTTTTCCCGAGGAAGGCGGGCGCTCCGGAGGACCCGGGAAGGCCGTGGCGGCACCGGAGTCCGGGACGAAGAGAGGGAACGCCCGGCTGCACCGCCGCGCCGCTCCGGACGGCCGATAAACGGAGGCAATCCCGGACTTCCAGAGGCAGTTTTAAGTGAGTCAGCCTCACGAAATCCCCCCCCTTTCACAACCGCGTTCATCCGGAGTCCGCGCGGGAAAAGATGCGCTCATCAATCCGGCTCGGGGGTGGGCCGGGAGCGCAGGGCGAATCCAGGGAATGCTGGGGAAATTTGGGACGAAAAAAAAAAAACAAACTTGGCCCACCCGGGTCAGCTGATGACCCGAGGGTTAGTCACGACGCTCCGCAGCGATCCCGGTCCGACGGCGGGTCTGCCGACGCCGAGGCAAATCCGGGAATGTTCAAACTCCCTACAAATCACCTTCATCCCCCAGAGTCTCCCTTCCCCTTCCAGCTACCTCCACGTTCCCAATAAAGCACGTTTACGGGATTCGGTAGCTCGACAAGCGATACCACGTGAGAGCCTGGACTTCCAGGCCGCCCCTCGGCTCCAGCTCCGGCTTCCATTCCGGCAGCGAAATGTTAAAAAATTCAGGAATGCGCTCGCAGGCTCCTCGAGTGGAATTTTTTTTTTTTTTCGCCGGGAATTTCCCACCAGCGTGCGCTGGCGGGCGCGCGGGAGCGAGGGCCGGAGCTCTCTCCTCCGAGCGAGGCCTCAGGTGGAAGCCCGCGCTTCCGCGTCTGGAACGCCGCCTCGCGGAATTCCGAGCTCCAGATGTGTGAAATCGAACCCTCCGACCCTCCTCCTCCGCGCAGGTCCAAGTGTTACTTTGTCTTTTCTTTACTGGGGGGCGGGGTGGGGGGGGGCGGACCCACGTGCAGAGGTGGTGGACTGCCCCTGACCTCCAGTAGCTCTTTTCCCGTCTGAAATCCCCCAAACTTTCCCGCTGCCAAATCCCTCATAATGGCCTTTTCAGGCCTCCTGGGATGCGGCGGATCGGCTGCAGCGCTGCACGGCAGCTCGCAGCAGCCGCGCGCCTCCGGCTAATGACTTTTCCAGGGGAAGGGGGGAGAAGGGGGGAGGAGGGGGGCAGTCGAGGCAGCGCTCCGGGCCCAGATGTGCGCGGCGGCGGCGAGCCGAGCCGCACATCTGCAGCCGCTTCGAGGGCCCCCGGGGGAATTCCTTCAGGTCGGAGGCCCGGAGACAATGAGCCGTCTACCTCTGTTCTTCCTCCCGCTCACCCCCCCCCATCCCGACGGTCCGAGGTGGGATGAGGCTTCTGTCGGTGTCGCCGGCGAGGCCTCGGAGGTATAAATAGAGCCTGGACCTCCCTTTGGAGATCCATTGTTTGCTCCGCGTGGGGCAGCTGCATCCAAACAAAAAAAAAAGAGGGAATTTCCTCCCCTCCAGGAAGCCGGGAGATTTCCTCACGTTCGCGTCTGAAGACTCGGGATTCAGGCGTTTAACGTGGGAATGCAGATGGGAGCGGAGGTGCGAGCCCGAAATCTTTGATCGAGGTCACGCCGGGAAGACTTTGCTCCCGGATTAAAGGCAGATTCCTGGAGATGCTCCCAGCCGGAACGCTGTGTTTTAGCTCAGATTATTCTAACTTGCCCCCCCCCCCCACCCCGCCCGGCCTCGGCCTTCCGCGTCGGAGATTCCCGCCCCCCCCTCGCCGCTCCTCGCGGGCGTGAGCGGCGTCCGATGGCGACAGAAGGAAAGTACCTAACGTCCACATCTGGACCTCGGCGTCCTCGCCCATGCGGACGCGGCGCCGCGCGGAGGACGTTCCTCCGCCGCTTCGCCCTGACCGGCGCTTACGTAAAGCCGGGAGTGGGGGAGGGAGGGGGGGAGGAAGGGAGGGGGGGGCCCCCACCTATCAAAACAACAGCACCCACCCACCGGCGGGTCCGAGGCCAGAACCATCACGGCCACTTTGACTAACCGAGACCGACGTTTGACCGCGCGGAGGCTGGAAACATCCCGTTTCCCCGGCAACCGCGGCGTCGGGGAGACATTAAGGAACGCGCTAGACGAGATACCGAACAAACAGATCAGCGATGACACGCGTGCGTGGGTGTGTGTGTGTGTGTGTGTGTGTGTGTGTGTGTGTGTGATCCTGAGCCCTCACGCAACAGCCTCGTGATCCTCAACACTCGCTCGCTTATCCTGCTTCGTCGCCCCTCTTCCTGCCGAGCCACGGACCCACGGCGAGCGTACGCCGAGGCGGTCGCGCTCGAGGACGAGACGGGCGCGCTCGACGGGCCTCCGAGGGTCGGGCTACGACCCGACCCCCCCCCCCAGAGGTCGGAGGTCGCAGAGGGAAAGAAGCAGTGGAGCTCGTTTAGTGGAGCGGGGCAAATATTTATTGGAGGATATCTGATCCCTCCTGTCGAGACACACACACACACACACACACACACACACACACACACACACACACACACACACCGCAGAGCCGCACGCGCCTGTAGATCCTGAACGCTCGCCGCTCGGCAGAAGTGCGCGGCGGCTCAGAAGTTCGGCTCATTTCCATTGTAACGACTTCCATCTGCGTCGTCGCCGTGGAGACCAACCGGGGCGACGGCGAGGGGGGAACAGGCGGACGCACACCCGAAACCGTGCTGGGACGCGGTGTCCCGATCAACCCATCAGCCAGCGCGCTCCTCCGGATCCAAACCTCACAGTCCGATTCCGGGTTTTGGCGTTTTCCTGACGAACGTCAGCCCTGGGAAGGGCGACTTTATTTCAGGAAAGTCTGCGAAACTCGCCCAAACGCCCACCGCCACACGGCTGCTCCTCGCCGTCCGCACGCTATTTCGGGAGCTGCAGGTCGGACTTTCGGTTGCAAGGCCGCCGCCGTGGCAGCCACCTGTAGCAGCAAACCCAGATAGGACGCAGCCAACGCCAGGGACTTTCCACCAACCAGCACACACGCGTGCGGGGGAGTGTGTGTGCGGAGTGTGTGTGTAGGGTGTGTGAGTGTGTGTAAGGTCACGTCAGGAGTGTGAACGCCGAGGCGCGGGCCTCAGCAGCAGGGTCTCGCGGCGCCTGTCGCACCGTCGGATGCAGAAAAACGCACTTTTAAACAAGATCGAAATCGCAGATGAACGCGAAACCGGGGCCCGTCCAGCGCCCCCTAGTGGCGGGCCGCGGGGCGAGCACTCATCTGCAGAGTTCAGCTCGGCGCTCGAGGCCAAAAAACGAAACGAGGATCGCACGAGCTTCTCTCCAAAGTAACGTTTCCACGACCTCGGGGCCGCACGGTGTTCTTGGCGAGGCCTCGGACCGGCTCCGTCGCTCTACTTCGCCGACTCCCGACCCTCAACCCTCGCTCTGCAGCCCCGAGGCCCCCCCGGATCGGGTCGTTCCAGAGCAGAAGTGTGTGTTTTTGGAGCCCGCGGAGGAAGCTGAGGCTCCGGGGGTGAGGCGAGAGAGAGAGAGAGAGAGAGAGAGAGCGAGCGAGCGAGGCTGGAAATCCCCTTCCCTCTGCCTCGTCTCCGACGCGCAGGGCCCCGCCGAGGCCCACATCAAAAGGCCTGCTGCTGTTCTCATCATCCTCGCTCCTCCTGTCTGCGCTCCACGGTCCCTCCGTCTGTCTGCGCTCGTGCCCTTTTGTATTTAAAAAAATAAAACAAAACAAAAAATAAAGCGTCTGAGCCTCGCGGAGGAACGGCGGTAGTCCGGCGTGGCGGCGGCGGCGTGCTCTCGCTGCTGATAAACGAAACGCTCCAAAAAAAAAAAAAAAAAAAAAAAGAGAACTGAGTCCATTTAGTATTGTATATATCAAATTTTACTACTTGTTTTTCAAATGTGGCCGTCTGCAGAGGAGATGATGGGAGCCACATGTGGATCATTTACTTTAGGGCTTCCCCTCACAATTTTCCCTAAAATTCAAGACGTTTGTTCGGGATTTGGACCGAAATCTCCATATTTCAAGGTATTATTCACCTCTGCTGAGTGAACGGTTATTAAATATATGCAACATATGTGATGATATTTGCTCCCAGCTTGACAAAAAGTGTGTTATTAATGATAATATATGAAAGTATTAAAAGCGGGGGAATAAAAGGAGATAAATGTGGGTCACTCTTTGGTTTTTGGGTCTTTTTCTAAACATTGAATTAAAGCTCACCTGCACCATGTGCGGTGGGGGGTGGTTTTTTTCTTTAGGATGTGGTTGGCACCACCTCTAATTTGAATAATCAGAACCTAAAAATGCCAAAATCGTCCCCCCCCCACCCACGAAGTTACAAACATCCCCTCTGTCCACCCCCACAACACGAGCAGAAAAAGAGCATGTTTGGAGCCGCAGAAAACTCGAGGTTGACACATAAAAGCAGTCCTGTGTGTGTGTGTGTGTGTGTGTGTGTGTGTGTGCGTGTGTGTCACAGCTGCAGCAGCAAACACGCAGTCACAAGGAATGACTGTGTGAGTGTCAGTCCTGGATTTTCCCTCTTCATCACAGATTTCCTGATGACTACTGAATGCTTCACGACTCCCCAAAGGAAGCCGATCAAGTCAGTTTCCTCTCAGCTGCACCCCCCACACACACACTCACACACACACACTCACACACACACTCACACACACACTCACACACAGCTGATACAGACACATATTGGGCGATTTCAGCCGTTTTAAGTGTCCCAGCTGCAGCGAAGCATTACCGAAAGAATGTAAATAAGACGGACGAATGTCGGGTTTATTGAGTTACTCTCAACTACTTCTAATACTAATAAAGTTCTAATACTACAAATAAAGTATTTCAAACACTTTTTGTTCTGGGGCGAGTTTGTTGGTTCCCGAATCCCCAGTTTGAACTGGGACGGGACGCTTGTCCGGCAACAACCCCGGCTGGCGTGTGCAGTTCAGGCCGCTGCCGCCCCCTAGAGGACGAGCGTGGAACCGCAGGGCCCAACCCCCGGGCCGCGGACCGGTACCGGCCCGTGGATCAATCGGTACCGGGCCGCCAAGAAAAAAAAAAAATCCGTTGTACTTATTATCTGAGTAATAATAATAATAATAAACAAATAAATAATAATAATAAACAATAAACAATCTTTTATTTTGAAAAACCACTGGATTATGTCGCATACACTCGAGCGCGAAAAGCGATCAAAATCAGTAAAAGCGAAAGTTTCTTTTTGGAAGGCCCAGATTTAGATTCGATATTAACAATCTATGCGTACCACCAGCCCCCCCAGGACCCCCCCCACCCCCCCAACCCCCCCCCTTTGGTCCACAACGATAAAAAGGTTTAGTTTCCTTTAATTTACATTTATTTGTGTTAGTGCGGAGCACCCCAGGGCGCCGTCCCCGGGCCCCTACCGCCCCCCCCCCCCCCGCCGTTGTTCGAAGAGGTGGGCGGGGCCTGGGCGCAGAATGGACGCTCTGTGCGGCGACACAGGAGCTCTTTATCGCCGCGGGACAATCGCCCGTGTTGTGGGACCGCGGGCGAAAGACGGCGTTCCCAGAATCGGTGGGGGGGGGGGCGAAGGAGGGGGCGGGGCGTAAAAGTCGGACCGTTGTGAATTTATTAACAGCGGTAACAGTCACCGAATACAAGAAAAAAAAATCGCCGATGTAGCGAAGTCGCCCGAATAAATACGTAAATATAAAAGAGTCTCCGCTCGCCGTCGTACGGCCGCCGGCGTTGCTCTGACCTCAACATTCCGGAACGCTCCGGAAAACCTGCCGCGACTCCGGATGAAGCGGGTCCGGCGTTCCGGGGGAGGGGGGTTTCGCCCGAGGAAGGAGGGGGCGGGACTTCTCCGCTCGGCATAGACAACACAGGTTAGGTTACGTTAACATAAATCGGTTACGCCCTCTCGATGTCGGGACTGCTCGACCCCCCCCCCCCCGACCGCAAAGGGCGCTCCTTCGGGCCCGGAGAGAGAGGGGAGGGGGGGTTAGGTCGCCGTGACGATGGCAGGGACCGTGATGGTGGCGCCGGGGGCGGGGCTCTCGTCCTCGATCCGGTAGGCCTCGCCCGCCGCGTCGATCGCCTCGTCCTCGCCCTCGCCTCCCCGGGACCGCTCGAAGGTCCGCTCGGCCTCCTCCGACAGCCGGTTCTCCTCGTTGTCCTCCTCCCTCTGGCGCACAGACGCGACATCGGCGGTCAGACGGGCGACCCCCGCGGGCGGCGGCGGCGGCGGCGAGGAAGCGTACCTCCTTCTTCATCCTGTAGTACTCGTCGATGGCGTACTGGTATTTCGCCGACGTGATCCCGAAGAAGGACGCCATCCTCTCGCCGAGGTAGTCGCAGGCTGTCGGGGAAGGGGGGGGTGAGACGGGGTCGTTCTCGAGGGGACGGCGGCGGCGGCGGCGGCGATACCGACCTGAGACGGTGGAGGTCGCCGCCCTCCACACGTGGAACCAGACGTACGGCCCCCAGGTCAGCTTGGACTGGAAGCACAAGGTTCGTTGAGCGCCCACGACCCCTCAGGGGGGGGTCGGCGGCGCTCACCGCGTCCACGGGGGGGGGCAGCAGGTCCTTCGTCTCCTCCCGCCCCCCCTCCTCCTCCTCGTCGGTGCTGTACTCCTCCATCGTCTCGCCGCTGGAGAAGTGGATGATCCTCCGCGGGACCTTCTCCCTCCGGGGCCCGCCCTCGCCCCCCGGGCCCCCCAGCTCCACCGCCTCCAGATCCCCGGGCCCCCCTACCTGGGGACACGTTCGGATGAGGCTCCCCCATCTTCACCCTCCTCCCGCTGCCATGACAACCACGCACACCGACCGCCGCCGCCGCCCTCCCCCCCGACACACCGCCTCCCTCCCCCCGCCCCGGGGCCCACGGAAGCCCGTCACCGACCTGCTCGGCCGCCGTCTGTCCCACCGACACGCCGACGTTCGTCAGGAAAAGCGAAATCTCCGCCATCGTCGCCTCCGTCGACGCTCCGCTCCTGCGCGCAGCCGCGACCGGAAATAGCGTAACTTACGCACTTTACGTAGTGGACGGCGTCGGCGGAAGTAGACGGGCAGGGCGATTATTCTTTATTTAAACGTCGCAAACGTTAAATACGTTGGAAATAAAGTGCGTTAAACGATGTTGGGAGTTAGTGTAAATAATAATGAATATTTTAAACATGTTAAATAATTGAGAGTCGTCGACTTCGTGTGGATAAATAATTTCTCAAAGCCAGAAAATACATGTTAAGATAATAAATTAATGATAAAGCGTCTCAGGCGTTAAACTTCAGTCTGGCACGAGGATTTAACGCTGCATTTGGAGCAAAAACATCCAACTTTCTCTCTCTCTTACATGATAGGGAATAGGGTCTTCTATCACAAACTGTAATTTACACACTTGAACTGGATTAAAGCTAAATATGTTCTTATTAAACATCCTCCAGAGGTAAGGCTCGCTCATAGCTCATTTTTAATTTATAATTGGCTCCCGTGTTGGGGCCACTAGGTGTCAGTAGTGCTCCATGTGCCTGAACGCGGAGCTCCTCTGAGGCAGTGAATTATTTGGGTGTGAATTCTGAGATCTACAAATCTACTAACACGAGCTCCCAGATCTGCTCTGCAATCACTCTGTAGTTACTGACTCTCAGCCTTCAGAGCCGCAGATTTCCCCGAAGCCCGCAAACACTCGAACTCCAGCCTATATTATCCTCCCCTCGGTGGAACTGTATTTTAAGAGACTTTTAGCCCGGGGTGCGTAACAAGAGCAGCAACATTCCAAACAAAAACCCGAGCACTTTAAAGATTCTCATCTATCCTCCTCCTCGTGAGCCGTTCGCCATTTGGATTCATCGTTCTCTCGCTTTTCTCATCAGGGGCTGACAGCGGCATTTAAGCAGCCTATTTGTAATCAGTCACACCGGTGCTGGGGTCAGCTGTTTATCGGGCCAAACATTATTAATCTCGAGCTGTCAAAAATGTATGGATTTCCTAAAAGGGTAAAGTTACCAACGCGCTCGGGGGCGCTTCCTGGGGAGAAGGTCGCTGCGGTAGCTGCAGATCTCTTAGCGGTATCCACAGACTCCAATTGGGCCCAGACCCCTACCCACCCCCCCCCCCACTTCACCCACCCAATATAATATGGATAAAAACAAGGACGTACAAGATCAAGAGCGATAAGGTCTTGGAGGTTCTTGGATAGATTTGGAAGTATAAAGGCACCCAGACAGCATCAGTAAATCACCTTTATTAGCAGCTTTGCATGAGACGGTGCATTTTTCTGATTGGATCCTCACCTCAAACTGCCCTCTCAAGGATCCACTCAGAAGTGGCGTCAAATCACCGCCGCGGTGCGTTTGATTGCGGCGGTCTCCGCGGCGAGGGAGCCACGTGGCAGCGGAGTAACGAAGGCGGCAAAGGAAGGGGGGGGGTTCGCGGCTGCGTCCGTCTTTTCGATAGACCTTCGCGCCCACCGAATCGGCGCCTGCGCGCGCCTCGGAGGGGATGCAAGCTCGTTTCTGCAGCGTGCGCCGCTGCAGCAGGCGGGTATACGCGTCCCGCTTGCCGCATCTGTCGCCCTGGGATCGTAAATAAGGAGCGTTGCATCGAGCGGCACGCAGAGTCCATTCGACTCGGCGGGATTCGCGCCGCAGGATCCGCGTTTATAGTTTCATCTTACGCTTAAAACACCGGCGGGCTCAGTGGAAACCTCAAGGTCAAGTAGGTAGGAGGGACTCCGCTTTAGGTACTCATACCATTTGCCTCTGCTGGGATTATTACGCGGGATTATTCCCGCGGCAGCTTCCCTTCCCTTGACCCTTCTCACGCAGGCGATCTGAGTTTTGCTGGTGAAGACAATCATCCCCCTTATCGGTCCATTACCTCCAGGATGCACCCGCACGCCCCCCAACTGATCGCCATCCAACCCCCCCCCCGACATGTGTTTAACAAACGAGTGCGAAGCGAGTCCACGGGTGATAAGAAAAAGAGCCGCCGGTCGCCGAGGAGCGACTTCTCTGAGCATTTTGTGCTCCGTTTATCAGCCTAATGGACGCCGCGTTAGTCGGACACGTCATGAATCACTGGCTTTATTTCGCCGGGCATTCGCTCATCTCGCGAATGTCTCAGCGGTCCCAGGAGGCGACGTGCTCCGCTGGGGGCCGAGGGCCAGCCACGGCGGCGGCAGCCGAATTAGTCGGCGATGAGGCGCTTGTTTTCCAGACGGCTCCCCCTCTGCGAGGGAATGACGATTGTTCTTTATGCTCTAACGTGGGTTCTGCTCAGGGTTTCTTACTGTTTTTTTTCCCCACAGCCAGAAACAACTCTGATCACAGCAGACGCTTTATAAATAAAGTTGGATTGAATTACAATGACTGGGATCTCGGTGGGAGCTCGGGGGAGTCCATTGATCTCAGCCTCGCGGCAGCCGTTTTGGGGTCGGGCGATTTATCCGGAGTTGTCATCGCGTGCTCCCTCTCCCGACGCACGTCGACCATACTTGCGTGTTTTTAGACGGGATCGCAGCTCTGCGTTGTGAAGTTGTTTCAGTCGCCTCGGAAGTTTGGAGCCCGGGAACAAACTCGAATCATCGGTGTCTCCGTTACGGAACTAAAGCTACTCTATGCCAATTCCCCTTCACCACGATAAAAACTGCAAATTACAAAGTAGCAGCGCATATACGATACTACGTATACAGCGGATTTAGGGCGACGAAATTAGTTGGAAAAGCTAATAAACGGGTTCTTCTACCAGTGGTGGTGAGGAGTCTCTGATGCTCCTAGTGGAAAATCAAACTTCGGTGTTCCCGTTGTCTCTAAACTCAGAAATCCTGACTTCCCAGTACGAAGGGAGTGACTGGTAAAGGTCAATAACTAAGCTTGTCCTGAGCGTTAATTACATTTTAGCCCCTTTGAGGATTTATTGGGGAGATAAGTCGTCCGTGTCTATCCCGATAATAGTTTCCCAGGTGCGCGCTGAAGGGGTTAACGCGTTTTTCCCATTTCAGCGCGAATCAGAATAGCCTCCGTGATGGATGAACGCTCGATATTGCAGTTGCCACTCAAGCGGGATTGTCCCGAAAACCGAGTCGATGCGGCGATTTGATCCATACGTTCGCCGCGTCTTGATGCGTGATAAAGATACGTCTGGCGTGCACGGAATGACAGCGGGAGTAATGAAAACCAAATATTTTCGGCGGCGCCGGCGGCGGAGTAAATCTTCATTTGCGGAGAAGAATGACAGTTGATTTTTTTATTTTTTTTTTCGCCCCGCCGTTGCCGTGGTTACCAAGGCTCCGGCGCCGAAGCCAGCAAACACTTCCAGCTGAGGACTGCCCTCCAGAGGCTGCCCGCGCCCGAGTGGCACTTATCTCCCAGCTAATTTCACGTCTTTACTCCCGCAGCTTCCCGCTCCGGCGGCGGGCGGAATATAACTCAAAGAGGTTTTTACAATCTCGCATCTGACAAGTGGCGGCCGCGGACGCCGACTCCTCTCGATGCGGGCGCACAAAGGGAACGAGGTGACATCTCTTTTGCCCGACAGTGGGGGAGAATATTAAACATAATTTCACGGGATATTTGGGTGGCAGCTGTGAGCGATAAAAGGCTCCTGGGAGGACGGACAGCCAGGCACAGGCCGGTTCCGCGACGCTCCGAGGAGCGTCTCCGAGCTCATCCGCCTGACGTCAGGCTCGGAAACAGCTTCGTGGAGGCGGGTTATCGGATCCCAATATCTGTCTGAGTCCGAGGAGCCCGATTTACGGGTGGATGTCAGATTTGCGAGGCTCGGGGGCTCCGCAGGTTTTTCGGATTAAAGCAGGAACGTGGGCGAGTCCTCGGAGATCCTGTCGCCATCAAACAAAGTTAGTCGTGTCTTGTTTTGAGGAGTTCTCTTTTTCATCCGCAGTAGCTCGTGTTTTTTGTTTTGGCTGTTTCAGATCGGTTCTTGATGTGGGAGCACCGCGTCTGGAGTGACGCGCCGTCCATCTTCATTCAACGCTGCGTGAATTATTGGTTGTCAGATCTGTCGGGTTAGTGTGGGGGCGCTTTGGGAATTCCGGCAGCCTGAGCGGCTGCAGGATTCCGGTCCGCTTTCCACTCGGGCCAAATTCAATTAGCTGGATAATTACCGGGCTGGAGCAGCCGCGTATCAGAGGCGTTAGTCGGGAGATTTGTTTCATCGATCGCCGCCCGGACGTTGACGGCTTTTGAGGTTCGGGCTCTGCAGGTTGAGGGTGAAGCCGCAAACAGGGTCGCCGTGGCGACAGGGGTTTGAATTTCAGCGGCCCGGTCTCTGCTGGTTTCCTCGAACCCTGTCCCACCTCGTTTCGGACCCATCGAAAACAACACAATTCAGCCTTTTCTGGGGGGAACCAGCGACACGAACGACAGCTGATATGTTTGAAACAGGATCTGGATTTGATGCGAGAGCCTAGCCCGGATCTGAAACAGGTTTCTTCAGCAGGTAATCCCGATCCAGGCCCGGAAGCCAGTCGCCCCCTGGTGGTGTGTGATGGAAATCCATCTGTCCAAGAGGTTCTCAGAGTTGTTCTGTCCCTCTGAGGTATGTCCCGCTCACCTGTGACATGAGGATGGATGGAGCACATCAGAGTTTCCATAACCTTCCGTCTTCGGGGGCCCGGGGGATTGGCCCCAGAGTGTCGTTTAGCGTGTTTATCACCACACATTCGAGCTGAAGTGCTCGCGATGGTGGCTTCCCCTTAAATGTCAATTTTCAAGATGAAACTGTCCATTTAACTGGAACTTTTCTCCTTCTTGTCTCTATAACTCTGAAAATCACCGCTGGCGGGATCGCAGAGCCCTTGACTCCCCCCTCAAACAAGGCAGCCCCAGGTGACCTCTGGCGACCCCCGGCATGCAAGAGCGACTGCAAGCGAGGCTCGGGAGACGCTTCCCTCCCCCGAACAGGCCCGGACCTTTGACAAATCTCTTTACCACGGAGAAAGCCGGGTTCACGGGAGGAGGCGAGCAGATACCGCAGAGTTCAGGGGCCCCGAATTGAGGCCAGAGAGACATTGCTGCTGTCAGTGAAGGAGGGTGGCAGCGGCGAGGGGGGGGGGCAGTTATCCGTGTCATTTCGCATCCCGTCCGTGCCATTGATGGGAACTCAGTGGGAGCTGCTGAGGCTGGGGGGGTACGTGTGCCAGAAATATCCAAAGTGTGTGTGCTGATGCGAGGGGTGGGGGGAACGGCAAGGGGGGGGCTCAATCATCCCGATAAAGCCTCCAGCAGCGTTTCCGCCCTTGAGCCGAGAGCCGGGCCACAAGTGTGCACCTGGAGGGCCGTCATGTAGGAGCGATGATCGCAGGCGGGGTCCTTGTGAGTTTGAGTGGAAAGGGAGACGGAGCTGTTTGGCAGACAGAGGAGGGGGGGGTCGACGGGTCGCACCACCCGCCAACCGTGCCGGTAACCAGTCCCTAGAAATTGTCAGTGGACGTCTGGAGCTGCTTTCAGGATTGGCAGGCCTTGAGAAGCGTCCAGCTTAAACATCCAGACTGGAAACTGTGGTTACACAGCAGAGGTCTGGTCATGGTTGCCATGGTTTCGCCTGAGTCATCCTGACTCCAGTTCGGCCTTGCGAACTGGTCAGCTCCGTCATCCAAATTCTTCAAAACCTTTAACTCTTTTACTCCCCTGGCCGAACGGCTCCTCTGATGAGACAATCTTGCGATTCAGCGTTTGGATGGAATACGAGGGATCAGATGCCCGGATGGAGCAAACCGGGAGTCAGCGTTATGAAACTTTCCAGAACGAATCCACTGGACGCTTTTATTTCAGAGCGAGAACTCCGCGGTGTTCCTCCGCCTCCTAATTTATCGATTGGCCGGAAAAAAAAAACCGCATGTATCCCATCAAGTTTGACAAGTCCCGTCCTCTCGCTCAAATAAATCTGAGTTTACGAGCCCCCCCCACAACCACCCCATCCCAGGGTTCTGGCTTCAACTCAGAGCTTTTCCAAAACAGGCCCATAAATCTGAAATGTTGAAGACAATCGGGACTTTGTAACATCAGGAAGCGACGCTTGTTATGTCCACTGTCGGAGCAGAGAATTTCCGCTACTCTTCGTCGCTCCTGTTCCAATCATCATCATCATCATCATCATCATCATCATCACCCATCATCAGCTCCTTCAGTATCTTCATCACACCTCCTCCTGTAACCACGAGGAGCTTTGACCTGTGTGGAGGAGATGCTCAATGTCTCCAGACCAGAGGACCCCAACGACTCATCGAGCCACTCTCAAGGTCGCGAGGTCCCAGCTGCATTGAGATTTTCAGCCAACGCCAGGGGGGTCAAGGGGGGACGCCTTTATTGCCCACTGAAGCGAATCGAAGTGGATCATCACACTCTGGAGAGCTCCAGGTTACAAACCAGGACAGGAGCTCTTGCGACTTCTCTCCCATCGGAGACGGGAACGTCCTCGCTCCTCACGTTCCCTGTCCGGTTCCCTTTTTCAGTAATTCGAAGCCTCGCGCTGAATTTGGAGCCTAAAAATAGAGCTAAGCTGTCATCGCCACCGCTGATCAGATTTAATAACCGCTGTAGACTTAACCGATGTTTTCGCGCGATTCCGCCTGTTTTCCCGACTCGATGCTGTCGCCCTCGTGTTGACAGCGCCGCTCGTTTGGAGGCCGACCGCTCCGGGCTCGAGGCTGAATTGAAGCTTCTGGCTCCATTTTGACAGAAGCTTTTGTGGAAATGAGAAACACTCAGTGTGACGCCGTCAGGCTGCACTCTGCTTACACTTTTCAAAAACACCCCCCGACTCATTGCCCCCCCCACCACATTCATCCCCCCCCCCAACGCCGCGGCGAGCTTATAATTGGCCGTCACGTAACAATAATCGCTGTCAGTTCAACCTTTTACAGCGGGATAATTATCTTTTCCCTTTGTCTGCCTGAAGAAAACACAGAAACAAACGAACCTGATGGAGTCAGGGGGTGGGGGGGTTAGAGGCGATGCTTCCAACCGTTTGGGTGATTTGCTGTCCTCTACCGGACTATTTATCCTTTAATTCCTAAACCGGGAAGAGCAGGAGGGGCGTGAGGGTTGATGTCATTCACCGTTGCCGTGGCATCGTATACCGCGGCCCCTGTTCGTGCAAACCGAAGGCGAATTCTCTTTTATCCGAGCGATGAATCACTCGGAGGCGTCGCCTCCATCGATTAAAGGCGGCGGCTCCCGGCTTTTACGGCTCGGCTTTATTGTTCCGACTCGCTCCCCTCCAGCACGGTGGCCGTGTACGTTTAAAAGCTTTGTCGTAAACAGGAAGTGACGGCACAGGAAAGTTCGGAGCCTGACTTTAGAGTGAGACGTCTCCTATAGGGCACCGCTGACCTCTGACCTCTGACCCGTGTTTTATGTTGCGTGGCCCTGCTCACGGTTTCTCCCTGTTCAACGGGACTCGCCGTCGCTTCCCGCCTCCTCGTCTGTCGTTTTTTTGTCTGAGACATTTAACGTTCCTGTCGAGAGCGGGACAATTCCCCCCGACGACTCCCAGCTCGACCTCCGCCCAGGAAGAGCCGTCACGACGGGTGAACAGAAACAAGGGGGTCGTTTTTCCCATTTACTCTTGGGGGGATCCATACTGGGGGGGCGATAAGTCGAGGCCTCTGTTGGCTGCATCGATGGGAAAAATCCTTTAAAAGGTTTACGTTTTCACAGAGTCAATAGAGATTTTTAAACGGATGCAGACTCCCTCACGCTTCCCTGTCCGGACAATTCTTCCTTTTGAAATCCTCTGCCAGGCTATTCTTCCTCCGATCCCCGTGCCCATCCATTTTTTTTTGGGGGGGGCGTTATTTCTCTACCTTATTTCCACAGACTGTACCTCTGCTGAGGGGCATCGATACTGCTTCAAAGAGGACAATTTATTACAGCAGAAGGGAATGAAAATACCAAGCCGGCAGTCAATTCTTTCCGGGCTCCGTCCCGCTCCGCCGTGTTGATTCCATCTCCCGTTTTTCAGGGATTCTTCCGCAGCTGCACATCCGTGCATATCCCAGTCGATGCTTCTTTCTGCTTGGGACAGCTAATTAAAGAGCGTCCCGCACGCTCAGCCCCAAAAACCAATCAATTCCCATTTCAAGGCTGCAGCCACTCGGACAGACGTGAGGGCCGGGAACATCTCGTGTGACAGCTTCCTCCCGGAATAACTCCTAAAAGTCCGTTTCCTCTCCTCCGCATTGACGTCTGGGAGAGTTAACTTACTTAACGGAGCAAAGCTCCAAAGCTGCGTATCCAGAGATTACCCAGCTCTCGATACAGGGAATGACGTGAAATTCCGGGTCTGCTTATGCTGGGAAGGATTTAGAGCTGCGGGAGAGACTTTAAAAAAGTCGTTTTTCCTGCAACACCCAGGCTAAACTGATCTCGTCTTTCCGGCCTATGTCCAGGAATATCCAGCTCGCCGCCCCGTGACCTGCGGTCGGAACAGAGAACCTTCCACCTCGCGACGCCCTTGGAAGCTCTCCGCTGTCACTTAAGTGGGTAATGGCCTCCTTCGGGAAAATTAGAGGGCTGGACACCACCGAGCGTTCCGGCTGTAGGTGTTTGGGGATAACAGATTGTTTCTAAAGCGGAGGAAGGGCGCACGCTGCTCCGGAGGGCGCCTCATCAGTCATCGTTTAGCGGCTTTTAAGTAGGTGAGCCGCTCCCCGAGGGATCCTGGGATTTAACCGCCGAGGAAGGAAAGGGCAAACTTACTCCGAGTTTTCCCCGCCTAAGCAGTTTCTGGAGTAACTTCACGCCCATCTCACCTTCGGCGCTCGGTTGAGTTTCGGGGAAGTCGGCGTAAAAGAATCACTGCTTAAGTACCGCCAACGGGGCACGGCGTATCTATAGCAACAAGAGGAGGTTCACAATCCTAAATAACACACAACACGGAAAATCGAAAATGCTAGAGCCGAGATCTTACGCTTCACCCCGCAATGGAAAAAAACGTGAAAAGAGAGTCCCGTGAGCCTCTTTGGGCGATCTTCGGGACTACACGTCCAGGTGACGCCTTCCCCTCTCGCGTTGCCTTTAATGGCCGTGGGAAACGCGGCTTCCTGTTAAACTTGTCGAGCTTTCCGGGAAAAAAAAAAAAAAAAAAACTTTCACCTCCTCCAACACTGCTCCCAGTTTTGCCAGGAGCAGCACTTTTATTGTACAATCGGTTCTCTTTGTGCCGAATCCAAAAAGCAATCATGGCTTTTGAAACGCTCACACCTTTCTGTCTTTCACGGATTTGAGGGAAGGGAGAGTGTCGGAATAGTCCCGGCAGCTCCTGCACCCTGTTCTTTCTCCCCTCTCTGGGATTAAAATGATCCGTCATCGGGGACACATTTGTGAGATAAAACATCCTGTTTATTCACGATCGGAGATGAGGGACGGCGTCTTCCAAGGCCTCCCGTGTCAGTCAGGCAGTAATCCCGGAGAGCACACGGAGCCGGAGAAAAACACCTCCGCCTATGAATAACAACAACAGCAGCTTCCTGTAGGGAATACAAGAGGAGGGGCTGGAATTTCGAACGTGGTAGGTGTGCAGCACCTATAAAGTGTTGTTATATAAGATGTGCTTTATGTGAGCAGGAATTTCAAGTGACCACATTCCCATATTCCCGCTTCACGAAGCCTGGAAACAGTAAATTCCAAAGTATTTTCTCAAATTAAAAACTTCTTTAACTGCGGCTTGCGGCCCTTGATGCCTCTCCAACTCTTGGCGGGGTCCAAACCCGATGTTTGTGTAAATGTTTTCTTTCCGTGAGCTTGCTCCTACCTGGCAGCGGCGCAGGCGCTCGCATTCCCGGACCCCGTGTTTGTTCCGCGGCAGTGTCGAATTAGCGGGGAAATATGCGACGGATTCCGACTGACGGGGCGGTCGGGAACGCCGCGCGCGTCGACGTTCCCTGGGAGGTTCGCGTGTTCGTGCGTGAACATTCCTTCGCCCACGGTCCTCGTTAAGGCTCCGATCTTCGGAAGATACCTGGTCAGCATCCAGGAATCAGGCAGCTGCGGCGAACATCGAGGGGGGCGAGGGAGTAGGGGGGCTCTTTGGATGTGCCAGCACTTTTATTTCCTTCATCACAAAGCCCGCCTTGACACAAATAATGGAACGCTCTGGCAGCCTTTCAGGAAGACAATGAGGGGAAAGTGGGCCGCTGCCAACCCTGGCCCGTATGCAAATCCGCCCGACTCAAGAAATCCAACGATCCGACCCAACCCGTCGCTTTCCGTCCTCCCTGTCTCCTGTTTCCTCCCCGCCACTTATTTCCCCAGACCCCCCCCCCCAACATTTCTTTTTCTGGCTCTGCCATCTGGTGTCGGTGCCCTGGAGATGGACCCGTCTCCGGTTTACGAGCGAGTGGAAGGGGGGGGTTGGGATTGGGAGGTGGGGGCTGGCACCGCGGCCGCTGATTGTGGAATAATCCCGGCCGCCTCATCCCGCCTCTGATGGGCCCTATAAGCACTCGAGCATGTGCCTGCAATTAAGCGTTGTGTTATAAGTAAAAACTGCAATTTGCGGAGGCGAGCATGAAGGCACACTTCATTGGGGGGAAGGGGGGGGGGCGCAATGAAAGGGGGGGTGGCGGCGGGGGCGGGGGGGGGGCACACGTGAGGCTCCGGGCAATTTTAATTCTCCGTTTCCCTCATTTGTTCCGCAAATGACAACAGCTGCGAGGCTACAACCCTCCGGGATCTTTGGGAAATTTGTCCGTCTCTGGTTCCAGGCACACGTCTGACCATCAAGCACCCCCCCCCGCCAAGCCCCGCCCCCCTGCACCCTAGCCTGGTCCTCTGGCAACCCCTAAGGAGCGACATTCGACTCGGATCCGATCGAGGCTCCGTTTCGAGACTCCGCCTCCCGTGTTGCCCGACGTCGAACCAGCAGCAGATGTTGCGCCCGGCCTCATCTGGTTTCAATCGCGTCTGCGGGATTGAGGCGATGAATTCAAATTACACGGCAACAATGTTTTGGGGGGGGGCTTTAATTTCTACGATTTAACGTCAGCGGGGGCCAGGTAGAAGTGGCAAAGATCACGTACACAAACAAAAGGGAGGAATACAGAAGGAGGGAAACGAAAGAAAGCTGCACGCTTTTGTCTTCCAAAGTGGCGAATTCGTCAAATATGCGAGTTAAATCCCAAATCTGCCCCCCCCCCCCTCCACCCCCCCGCGTGTGAACGATATCAAAGGTTTGCGATTTATCAGAAGTGTCAGAGATCCTAACGCGGCTCTGAATGCCAAGCGGGCGGGGATGAAAGAGACGATCCTCTCTCCTTCACTCATCGCTCCGAAAACACGCCGACAGTGATACGGGCCTTCGTCGGGAGCGGTGGGGGTTGTGGGAGGGGGGGTGGTAGTCCGTTCGGATCGCGGCTGGGTCGGCGCGTCGCTTTCAAGCCCGATCGGAGCAGATGGTTCTCGTACGTGTTCGGCGTGAGGAGCAAAGCGCTGCCAACACTTTCAAGGCCGTCGGTCTGGAAAACATTTCTGGTACCTGAGGTTATTTTTAATGGGCGGTTTACAAGGGGGGGGGGGCTCCCGACGGTGGGGGGGGGCGTCTGCAGAGGTTCGCTACGTCTTCACGAATGCACAAACTTTGGCGTATCCCTCAAAAATACTTCAGAAACGTCTCTAATCGACATCTCCTGTGGTTTGAAGTCAGGGCTCCTCTCTTGACTAAATGCTTTGATTGCTTTGATTGCTTTGATCCCCCTTTTTCCTGCCGAGTTTCCGGAGAAGTTCGGCGTATGTGACTGACGGAGATAATAAACAGCAGCCAAGAACGCCGACACAATACTCGCTTTAAATGCATCTGGGGCGAATCGAATCTCGTTGAGAGAATAAAGCGAAACACCTCCCGGTGGCTGCTTTTAGCGGGAACGTGGTGGATGTCACATGTCGCTGGGGGAGTCATTTACACGGAGATGGATCCGGAGCTTTCGGAATAACCTAACATAAACACGGCGCCGATTAACACGCGGGGGAGTGGGGTGTGTGTTGAGGGGGGTGGGGGGTGGTGTTGGAGGCAACTGTCCAAATGTAAAATCCTCTCCTGCTCTGATCTGACGAGGAAGAGAAACGAAGCTCGAACTGGATCTCTCACCTGGGAGCCGTGGGAAGAAGAAGGGAAGAAGACGGAGTGGGTGGGCTCGTCTGTTCTGGAGGAATACCGCTCCGCTTCTGCACGGAATCTGGCTGGATTTTTAGGTTTTGCTCTGAGATTCAGGCGAGTAAACATTAAACACCGCTCCTTTAAATGAACAGAATGTTTCACTCCTCTCCTCTCCGTCTCAAATTTGGGTTTAATTCCCACGTTCTCTGCCAGCTCCATTAACTTCCGCCTTTTCCCTGTCTCATGAATGCTGAAACGCTGCACCACGCTCCTCTTTCCCCTGAAAGAGAACGAAATTGTCCTTTTTATCCGGACTCTGATGTAACCGAAATTGCATGAAGATGGCAGCTAAATAACCTTGACAGGGTTCCTGCTTTTGAGTTCCATTACCAGCTGCTCCGAAACACGGATTTCCTTCAGATGGGGCTCCGAGCTGCAAATGACGAGATAAAAGTCTCCCGCAGAGGGAAGAAAAGAGGCCGTCCGAGGCCCGTGGGTTACGGGAAGATCACGGAGCGGCATGTGTACGGATCGACCGGAGTGTAAATGCGGAACCTCCTCTTCTCTGGGTCCGCATCCGAGCAGAATCCGAGGCAGATCCGAAATGTTTGATATGGGAATAACCTGAAGGTGAGAGCGACCATGTAGGCGCGTTTGGTTATGCAGGGGTCACAGGGGTCACAGGGGTCGTGGAGGTGCTGCTCCGAGCCTCCGTGTGTGGGAACGCTTCGAGGGAACGTCGTCTCCTCCTCCGCTCTGTGAAGATTCCCAAGGGCGATGTAGGAAGGAGAGGAACCGATGGACGGATTCTGGTTCTGGATCTCCCGAAAATGGCTCTTCTGGGCTTCTGAGGACCCCCCCGGAACGCCGCGGCCCCATCCCCATCCCCTCCTCTTTAGATAAACGCGGCGGCCAATCAGAGCTGATTTCCCAACAATCAGCCCCGAGAACTCGGCCAATTTGTCCCACGTGCGCTGATGAATCCGGAGCGGAGCGCCACTCAGCGCTGAGATTATTAGAGTGCTGTTGATTCCATTTGCGGCTGTAAATCTGCCGACGCGCTCGCCTCTTCCATTTCCCCGCTCTTCACGCTCCGCCGCCATTTGCATAATTGCCGCCGTTGATTGTCGTGGAAACGGGAGACAGGTAAACTTATATTTTATTGTTTTGATGCAACAAACTTAAATGGAAACACGAGGAAGGAGCCGGATGGGCCTCGGACCATTAGCGCCCCCCCCCACTTTACCACTCTGATTATTCATGCAAAAAGGGGTCGGAACGCTGCCAAATTCCGAGGTTGGAAGCTCGGACGTCCACCCCCTCGCTGGCGTTAGGTCTACTTTTACGTTTTATGGCGACGTGCTCGTACTCCTTGATCCCTCACACGCCCCCCCCATCCCTGAAATCCAGTCCCGAACTGGTCTGGGCGACGTTCCGCCGGGCGTTTTTTTTTTTTTTGGGATCCGGGGGAGGAGAACACGTCCTCGCCCACGACTGTCAGCCCCTCGTTTGATGTTGCTGTCTGAATGCGAGGTGTCACATGGTCCTCTGGGTGCCTCATCACGTAGGCCAGACTGACAGCCAGCTCCGCCCCCCTCGTACCCCCGCCACCCCTCATGTTTCCCCCCCCCTCCAGCTCGCAGGATTACTGGTTATCCATCTGCACCGCTGATCAGATGGCCTCGTACAGCGACTTTGACAGGCAGGTGTGGCTGCAGTGAAAGGTTCTTGATGGGGGGAACGCTGGAGATGAGCCGGAGGTGGAGCAGCGCGTGTGTGTGTGTGTGTGTGTGTGTGTGTGTGTGTGTGTGGGTGTGTGTGTGTGTGCAGGACAAATCCCAGCCTCCTCTGGAGACTCCCGTCTCTCCGATGTCCTTGTTTCCTGCCAACAGCAGCTTGTTTCATCTTCTGATCCATCTTGTGCAGAAATGTCAGACCCGCAGCTGCTCGGGAAGTTTGGAACGCTCTACTTTCTCCGCGCTTCCCAACGCCGGGCTCCGCCAGAACATTCCAATCAGGCCCGCTTTACATAAAAAGGGGCGAACGTGATAATTATAAACGAAAAAAAACAATCATTAAGAGCGGTTTTTATAATCAGGCTCAGGCTGGGTTGTGTTTTTCCCGTGCATCCGTGTGACGAAGCTCTGAGCTCATCACGCCGGCTGAATATTCCGGCCTGATTAACGTGATGAAACCAGAGGGGGGAAAACTGCCACCCAGTACTTAAGCTGTTAAACCTCGGTTGGCGTTCCCTCTCCTGTCTGGACCTCCTCTCCGGCTCTTATCTGCACACTTGCAGCACTGAATGCATTAACTGCTTATTTGGGAGCTTTCGGATGCTTCGGAATTTCAGCCTTTTCCCTGCTCCAGCCCGTCAGGCGTGTAAAAGGGTTCGGCTGCCGGCCCGGTCAGCGCCGACGTGACTTAACAGGTAACTTCCCGGGGAGGGGACACTGGCTCGAAAATGAATCGCGGGACTTCCATTGACTCCCGGCAAACTGAAGAGGCGCTCCGAGGCACCAAGATCTTATAGGGAATTGAGAAATTGATGGCGGATCGCTGCACATGGAAAGGCAGTTTGGCTTAGATCCCATTTAACCCTGGGAGCGCTCCGAATCTGGGAAGTTTTGGAACACTGGCCCCTGCGTTGGCTCAGGGTCCGACAGGTCGCGTCTCATCCAGGATTGGAGGTCAAAGACCTAATCCACATCCGGGATTCCGACTCCCAGTTGAAATTTGGTCTCATTACTCCCACTTGAGCTTCCGTTAAGGTGTGAAAGCGGTTCCCGGCAGCTCCCGGGAGGGCAGCGATCACGGAGCCGAGGAGCCGCCCCACCTGGAAAACGACAGCCCACCCCCCACCCCCCCTCCCGGCAGGAGCAATCAGGGCCGGAATCCTGATTGTATTTTACATACACAAGTGTTCACCCCCCCCCCCGGAGTCGACACTTTGTTTGGCTCGGCGGCTGCTGGAAGAGACAAAAGCTGGAAAAGTTGTTTTGCTGGAGCGTCTGGAGCGTCTGTAATGAGGCACCAGGGGCTCTGTCAGAGCCGAGACAAAAGACCCCACTGGAGTCCTTCACACTCAGGAGGAGTGCCAACACCCCCCCCTTCCCCGGGGGGGGGGGTTGTGTTCTACTCTTAGCTCCTGATCAATAACAGCCCGCTCTTCTCTCCTGGTCAGCCTGTCACCGAGCCTGTGGGGAAATGTGGGGGGAAATGGCCGAACTCCAGACTTCACACCCTGTGAGTGTGTGTGTGTGTGTGTGTGTGTGTGTGCGTCTGGAGAGCGATCAGTCAATCGAGTAATCGATCAGCAGGCGCCGAACCCATCAGGACCTTCACATCATCCTGCAGAAGGCCACAAGATGGATGTGGGCAGCTGCTCTTCCGCGCCTCGCCACTAGGGGTCTCCCTTCCCGCTCCAAGTCCGCACTTCCACGAGATTCCACTTCCCCCCGTGGAACTTCGGGAAACGGTACCCGGCTAAATAAGAGCAAGGTTCTGAATCGGAGCCGTCGCTCAGGCTTGTTTTATTTTACGTTATAATTGACTCTTTGCTCTGGGGTAAACTCATTCCGCTCCAGACTAACTCTGACTAATATTGATTAGCTTTGAAATGCAGTTTTGTAAATCTTTCCATTTCCCAGAAAATAACTTTTAATCAACAGAAGAGCTGATCATCAAAAAAACAAACCACCGGGGAGATAATGTAACATGTAAATGTGGAATATCGGGTCTGCTGGGTCTCACATTTCCTCCCATAAATCAGAGTTTTGCTTCGCTCTTATTTTGAAGTTGATGTTTGATGGCGCCCCCCCCTTGCCCCGGGTGCGACGGAGTTACCGAAATACGGCGAAGGAAGGGGCAAAGGGACCTTCCAGCTCCCGGGAGGAGGAGTCTCTCCCCATAGGTGATAATCGGAAGTGTTAGGTCGCCCCCCCCCCACCGTCAATCCCGATTATCCTCAGGACACGTCATCGGGACCAACAGATTCGTCTCCTGCTCATTGGGAATGTGTCCGTGGGGTCTGCCGCGCTACGCTTTTCCAGCCGTAAGCCGATCCAGCCGATCCAGACGGCTGTCGGAAAATTGATTCCTCAATTATTTTCCTGGAGTGGGAACGTGATCGGGACCTGTCGGGCTGAACAAAGCCCATAAACGACGGCGGGCGCGGACGGGCCACCTCTCGTTTGGCCCATTTGCGTCGCCGCTGGCTCTGCGTTAGCGGGCATTAGATTTAAATCACCTTAATCACGACATCATCATCCCAGAGGTGAGGTCATATTACCGCTAATTCATTCCGGATCTTCTTAAAGCGAGGAGAGGGGCGGCTGTAACGTAATTCGGCGGACACTGATTGCTTCGGTGTCCGCCGGTCGGAGTAATTTCAGCAATAGCTCCGGCTTATTTTCCTAAATCTAGGAGATGAACGGAGGCCGGGATGCGTAAGAAGTCGTTAAGATGGAGATTGCATCAGGACGGCGGCGCAGATTCACAAACAATTTTCACTTTGTGATGGCAATTCAATAGTGACAAAATAGCCAGTTAACAAAATCCAATGGCTCCATTCCTCAGTCCACGTTTATGGGCTCCAGCTGTTATTGAGCAGTTTGTTTTTCTCCGATGGAAATGTACACACAGCCCGGGAAAATTAGCGCCGAGGCTGCCGGGAAGTTTGCGCTTTTCCTTCGGTTTTTGTGTAAATATCCAATCTGGGAGAGGGAGGGGAAGGCCTCCAAATGTAATTACGGTAGGGAATACAAGGACGGAATGCTGGAAAACGCAACCCCGCGACCACGGATTAAGGGTCAGGGTGCTGGGAATGCTGGGGGGAGGATCTCCACGGCAACAGGCTGGATTCCCAATGACGGGATTAGGGTTTTAACAAACAGTCAAGACGGGAGGTCTAATTCGGGAGCACGGGGAGCTGGAATCGCCTGACATTTGCTCAACTGGGGGAATAAATCAAGGATCCGATGAGTTCCCGGATGAAACCTGCCAACGTTGACGCAGCGTTGGTGGATCTTCAGCCCTCAGAGGAGTCTGGCACCCGCTGTCACCCCATCGAGCATGAAAGCAGAAGCTCCGAAAACTTCCCACACACGGGAAAGACGCATTAATGGAAGGCGAACAAAGGCCCGGCATCCGTCCCGAAACGGAAGCCCTCCTCCCCGGCTGGGATCCCGAGCAGACTCGTACCCTTGAGTGACGCCCCCCGCGCCGCTCAGATGGAACGAGGGCGGTAGCTTCCGCACGAGCAGCGGCCCGTGGTAACGTTTACCGGAATTAGAACATTCAATCTGCCGTCTAAGAGCCGACAGGAGGTTAAAATGTATAATTTAATAAACTGCTGGAGTGGAGCGAGCCTCACCTAGAAGAGCCAACACCTGAGAGGGAGGAGAGAGCGGCTACCCTTTTAAAAAAGGGGACGGGTGCTTGGCTGCGGCACAGGAATACGAACAAGGCGCGTCGCAGGAATTTAAATGAAGTTCGGAGACGCTCTCCTCGCGTCTTGGAATGTTAAACGTGTGACATTTACGGCCGTCGGATATGCAGAAACGGCTCTGAAACAATGAAAGTGCTCTGTGAAGCACAGGTTTAAAGGAATATCCTACAGCTAAAGTCGATTATTTAGCCGTCAGAACAAGTGTGTGGCCTCGGCTCTTGAACTTCACGAAGATATCGATTATGCGCAATATTCCGAGAGATATTTAGGGTAAAGGTCTTTACAGCCTGTTCAGCTCTTCCTGTAAAACCAGTTTAAAATTCCAGACCATCTAAATAAACACAAGAAGATCTAATCTGATCCATCTCATCTGCTGTCACAGACTGAACACACTGATTTTTTAAAGTGGAAAACAGCCCCTGAATACCAACACGGGCTCCTCTAAACCGGCTGCAGTTCCCCCCTCCCGCCGCCAGGCGCCGCCCGAGCGCGCACCGGCTTTTATGGATGACGCAGCTGGACGTCGGCGGTCATCAAAAGTTTACGTTTTAACGTTAAATTTAGCGCCTCACTGAGGCGAACGGCGGTAAAACTGCACCCCCTGCTCCTACAGCGAGGCCAAAGAAGAAGAAGAAAACGACCCGCGCCGGCCTACGGAACCTGCCTCCGCCACGTTGCCCCCCCCCCTCTCCCGCTCGACGACAAACAAAAGCCGCCGAAATCGAACCGTCAGGGCGGAAATCCAAAATGTGTTTAAACGAAACGGGTCTTTTCTGAGCCAACGCTCCACCGGCGCTCATGTTTATTCATCCGCAGCCACGAAGTCGCGTTCCCCTTCGTGCTATTCATCAGCCGGTGTAGCGCCGGCGGCGGCGCCACTTATGGCGGCGGCGTTATTGACGGAGCCGCGTGAATTTAAATTTCATATTCATCGCGGCGACGCGGCGGAAGAAGAAAGATGAAAGATCCATGAGAGCGTGTCTGTGTTTGGCCGTGAGACAGAAGAAACTGAAGAAGAAGAAGAATGAGACAAAGTCGGAATAGTGTGTGTGTGTGTGTGTGTGTGTGTGTGTGTGTGCGCCTTTAGATTTCAATCCTGTCTTATTTATTTGGGCCGGATTGTTCCGGAGACGGCGCCGTCTTCCGGACGCCGCCATCATTCAGGCCCCGGTCGAGGTCTCAGGTGCGTCGTGGTATCGCCGATCAACGCTGATTGATCAGCACCGCGTTGGGGAATATCGGCGGCCGCCTCGGAAACAGCCGCCTTAATATGGGAAGTGAGTAGGAAGTTGGCAGGACGGGGTGATGAATCAACGGCGATGCTGTTCCCATTCCCTGGCGTTCCGCGTTCCCAACGGTGTCGTTCCCAATGCTGTCATTCCCAACGGCGTCATTCCCAACACGTCATACCCAACACCGTCATTCCCAACGGCGTCATTCCCAACGTGTCATACCCAACGGCGTCGTTTCCAGGGTGTCACATGACCCTTGTTCGCGCCGAAGCTGATTTGAGGTTAAAATAATGATACGATCAAAATTTTAACGGAGAAACCCCGAGCAGGCGACGTTCCATGAGCGACTGTCGGGCACGAAGTCGGAGTTACGGCCTCCAGTGGGCCGCAGGGATGTGCGGATTTACCGGAGGATTACCTCACGTGCCGCAACTCCCCCGTTTTTGTTTGTTGGGGGGGGGTTAAGTCGCAGCAGGCTCATAGCTACATAAGCTCATTACGAGAAAACCTCGTCAACTCCTGTTACTCCAGGTGTGTTTCGGAACGCCGGATTATCTCCCAAGGTCCCCACAAAGGTGGGGTTTCTGTTCTGCACACCTGGATCGGGTTACCAGTTAGAACCAGTTAGAACCAGTACATGTGTGACTTATTCTGGGACTTATGACCTTGAGCAAAGGGGGCGGAGCCAAGAGGATCTGGACGTTGGTCTGGGATTGGATCTGTACTCGGACAGATTCCCGCATCCTCCTGCACACCTCAAACACGGCGGCTGTTCATCGTCAAATCATCGGCTGATTTCCTGGATCGGGTCGAGCAGCGTCGACGGGGTCCAGTAGACCAAGACCGGAGATGGGATTCAAACTCGTACCTGTTGGGATTCAAACCAGCACCTGCTGGGAAGGTCAATGAGCTCCTCACAGAGTTATTTTCCGGTGATGGGTTCTCTCCCATCTCAGCCTTCCTGAATGGGAAGGCTGGGTTCCAGCTCCTCCTCCGGTTTTCCAGACCACTCCGATATGCAACCCCTCCCTTCGTCGGGATTCGAACTGGTCACATGACCAACCCCCTACGACCCGGGAGGCTTTCAGATCCCAGCGGGGTGGAATTCGTGCATTTCGGTTTAAAGCGAACACGGAGCTGCCGCCGGGTTTGGGATTCTCCGCGTCGGTGTCGGTGAGGGAACGTTTTATTCATAGCTCCGATTTGTTTCGGGGGCCACGACAACGCTCCCCTCCCCCCCCCGTTGTGGCGCACAAAGGCGACATTCTCCGATCCGCCAGCGCTGACTGACGTGGCGGCTAATCATCTTTTCCTGGGATTAGTCGCGACGGTCGAGAGCGCTCGCGCTCCGAGCGTCGCCTCGAAGCGCACACGTGCTCCGCAATCACGCTTTTGCCGAATTTTAGGAGGGAAGAGAAAAACATCAACCCCCCCCACCCAAGGGATGAGCCAATCAGCATCGAGGGCCTGCTGGGTATCAGCGCGGCGCCCACTCGCGGCCTCGGCCAATCAGGCATTTGCATTTTTGGATTTTCCGCTCCGAGGAATCCGGCTCCGTTCAGCCTTCGCATCCCGGGCTGCCGCGGCATGCCCCGCCTCCCAACCGTTCCCGGAGGGTAGAAGATTTGACTTGGTCACATGACCCGTCGTGAAACATCGGCTGTGTCTCTCGCCCCGCAGTCGGAAGGGGGAGGGTTCGAATCCCAACCAGGATGCTTCCTGCAACCCCCCTCTTCCGTGTCTGTGTGGGTTTTCTCGTCTCCAGCGGGAACGCAAACTCTCCAGCGTTGATCTCCCATCATCAGTCACATGGCGGGATGCTTCTGTGTGTGTGTGTGTGTGTGTGTGTGTGTGTGTGTGTGATTTGTCAACGCGGCCGATTCCCCGCCTGTGCTCCGGCTCCAGCTGGCGCGCCGCTCCGGCATAATGGCGAGCGAGGCGGCGGGTCGATAAGGGTTTTAATCGCACCTTAAACCGGATAACGGCGGACCTTTGTGTGCGTCATTGTCACTTACCCGAAAGTCACGCCTCCCGAGCGCTGCCATCCATCACCCGCTCCGCCCGCCCCGCGCCTTCCTCCGCCTAAACGATTCACTTTGTTTGCGTGCTCTCAAAGTCACTTTCGTTTACGACGGAGCGGCGGCGGCGGCGAATGCTGCTTCGGAGCGGCGAATATTCGATACAACGTGAAGCCCCGACGGCGTTCGTCAGACAACATGGAGGCTCCTCGGGAAAGTTCAGTTAGACCTCGAGAGCTGGATTTGACCAACAATTCCTCGGATCCGACCCTGGTCTCAGCGTTCCGAGATTTCTTCAATTTCCTCGATTTCTTGAAGGAGAAGCTCTCCGAGGAGGGAGGCGCCCCTGGTGGCCGCTTCTGGTACTGCGGGTGGGTAGAAGAGACACTTTTCCCAGGATGATTCCGGTGTCGTGGTCACACGGTGATTCCATTCCGACTAACGAATCCAGGCGATGCCGGAGGTGCAACGGGTTCAATCCCGGCAAAACCTTTGGGAAGACTGGGAATGAAGACATAGCGAGCGCCCCCATCGGAGTTTTACAGAATCTTCGGGGCTTGTGTGAAAGTTTGTGCGGAGTAACACGCTTCTGAGCTCCGGGGCTGGATTTTTCCGGCCTCGGTGGGTCCCTAATGGTCCCAGTCGGCTCTGAAGTGGTTTAATTAAAGACCCGCGGCATGTTTGGTGGGAATTTCTTCCCTTCTCCGGTGAAAATGTCACGATAATGAAGGGTGGAGGTCGTCCCCGACGTCCTCCCTGGCCGTAATTATCTGGCATCAGCAGGACTTTTGAAGCCCGGGAAGCTCCGTCCTCGGCCGGAAGGCGGAACGGGACGGCGCTCTGCCGACGCTCCTCGTCGGCGGCGGGCGTCGCGAGGGACGGAGGCGGGGGAGGAAGCAAAGGACGGTAGAATTTAAAAAAAAAAAAAAAGAAAAGAAAAGAAACCCTGCTGGAGGAGGATGCAGTCACCTCGTGTCCGAGCTGTTTGGTTTTCATCTGGAAACAGAGTGTGTGTGTGTGTGTGCGCGTCTGGATGTGTGTGTGTGTGTGTTCGAGAGCTTGTCCGAGTGTGATGGAAATAAGGGAAAACACCAGCATGTGTATCTGCATTCTGATCAGGAGGCTCTCATTTCCATATAGAGCGCTGTAGCCTCTAGAGGTAAGTGGACTTTAACAGTCAGATAGCTCCGCGATTTATTTCTCTTCACGCTGCAGTGAATACCTGAGAGCGCCGACTTCTAAAGGTGGCGGCGAAATCTATATACAAATAACCGAACGGCATCACCGGGAGTGGCCCCTGCACTCTGAGGACGCTCGGAAAACACACACACACACACACACACACACGCAAATGTCCATCTCTGTGGGGACTACCGGCTCCTTACCCCAACCCTCCGAACCCGACCTGAACCCAGCTCCTCCCCAGAGGCCCGACCTTTTTGAAGTTCAGAGGGCCAACGTTCGAAGTCGGACCCAGAGGTCCTCGCTTTGCCGGGAGGATATTCCTGTAATAAGACACGCGCACGCACACACACACACACACACACACACACACACACACACACAACTCGTGTGTCTCCACCTCTGTGGGGACTCCCAGCTCCGACACTCTCAACCCGACCTGATCCCAGCCACTCCCCAAAGGTCCGATCTTTGAAGTCGGACCCAAAAGCCCTCGCTTTGCTGGTAGAATATTCCTGTAATAAGAACACACACACACACACACACACACACACACCACACACACACACACACACCCACACAAACACACACACACTCGAGTACTTCCATATCTGTGGGGACTACCAGCTCCTTACCCCAACCCTCTCAATCCGACCTGAACCCAGCTCCTCCCCCAACCTTTGAAGTTAAAAAGTCCAGCCTTTGAAGTCGGACCCAAATGTCCCCCGCTCGAACGAGTGTGTCTGTCGTAAGAAGACACACACACACACACACACGCGCACACACACGTTAAATCTACACTCTTCCTCTGTTACAGGCAGCGCCAGCAGCGATGGCGCCGACAGCTCCGAACTCTCCCTCCCCGAAACTTTTTAATCCGGGATCGGGATGCGATCACCCCCCCCCATGTCCCCAACCACCCCCCCCCACGCCCGACTCACCCCCCCGTCAGCCCACCCGCACAATGAACCGAAGTCAAATTGTCAGCCCGTCAAACAAAAAGTCACTTTGCGTTTTCCCGGAACGATGGCACAATCCATCAACGTCGGGCTAATCTGAATTGGAAATTCCATTACGAAAATAAATAAAGAAATAAAAAAAAAAACGCTTTTTTTTTTTCTTCTTTTTGTCAATCCGGCCACAAGCAGGGAAGATTTATCGCCGCGTCATTATTCTAAACATAATCTTAGCTCTGCTTGTGCGATTTAGTCGTGATTTATAGTCGTTCCAATCGCGCGTAAGCCGCGGCGGCGCTGACAGGGAAGGGCGTCCTAATACGCCCACGGCGGCCGATATGGAAACACGGCTGATTTCCGCCGAATCGTGCGGCGGCGGCGGCGGCGGGGCGTAGGTGTTTACATCCTCCCGTGGCGAGCCTCGGGGGCCCCCGGGATCTACCCGGAACGCCGTTGAAGATATCGACCCCCTCGGTTCGTCGATCCCAAACCTGTCGGGGTACGCTCGAGGGAGGCGGGGCTTCTCGGAAGGACACGCCCCCCCCCCCACCACCACCGACTAGTTATTGCTTCCTGTTGTGCGGATCGTACGTCTCTGGTATCGATTGGCCTTGCCTGCTCGGCGGCTCTAATTGCGGAGCGGCCCGGCGCTCGGCCGACAGTAATAGGTTACACCGAAGAATAAAGACGCAGCCGCTGAATATCGATCAGGCGAATCCTCACCTCCAGCAAAATTAACGAGACAATGCACCGGGATCGATGCCGCTTTCCTTACGAGCTCGGCTGAGGAATTCTGCACTCCTTCGCCGTTTTCCCCAGCTGACTCTTCCTCTTCTTTCTCTTCCTCCTCTTCTTACTTGTCTTCCTCTTCCTCTTCTTCCTCCTCCCATCCTCCTCTTCCTCATCCTCTTCTTCCTCTTCCTCTCATTCCTCTTCTTCCTCCACCTCCTCTCCCTCGTCCTCCTTCTCTTCCTCCTCTTCTTCCTCTACCTCTTCTTCCTTCCCTCCTCTTCCTCCTCTTCCTCTTCTTCCTCACCCTCCTCTTCTTCCTCTGCCTCCTCTTCCTCCTCCTTCTCTTCCTCCTCTTCTTCCTCTACCTCTTCCTCCCCTCCTCCTCCTCTTCTTCTTCCTCCCCTCCCCTTCCTCCTCCTCCTTCTCTTCCTCCTCTTCTTCATCTACCTCTTCCTCTCCCTCCTCCTCCTCTTCTTCTTCCTCCCCTCCTCTTCCTCCTCCTCCTGTTCTTCCTCTCCCTCCCCCTCCTCCTCCTGTTCTTCCTCTACCTCTTCTTCCTCCTCTCCTCTTCCTCCCCCTCTCCCCCCCCCTCCTCCCCCCTCCTCTTCCTCCTCTTCTTCCTCGCCCTCTTCTTCATCCTCCTCCTCTTCCTCCTCCTCTTCCTCCCCCTCCTCCTCTTCCTCCTCTTCTTCCTCTAACTCTTCTTCCTCCTCCTTCCCCCTCCCCCTCTTCCTCCTGTTCTTCCTCTAACTCTTCTTCCTCCCCCCCCCCTCACTACAACTGTAATCCAGCAGAAACCGCTGATTTGGGCTCGTCTTTCCAAAAGCATCTCATTAAAGTTCATCAGCCACTATCAATTGCAGAAGAATCTCATTATGGATTAGCAGTGGCGGCGGATTGGGGGGGGGTGGGGGGGGCACCCTTTCACAAAAGCTCGCCGTCCTGGAAGCGGGCGGGGCCCCCGCTCGCTCCGATTCGGTTTGGGAGGAGACGTACGAGATCGGCGGTTGCGGATTACAGGAGATTAATGGCCTCGTATCTTCGCTGGATATTGTGACGAGCGCAGCTGCTGCACCCACCGACGCCTCAGTCGGTCGGCGGGGGGGGGCGGGGCGGGGGGGTTGGCGATGACGGTGGCGTCGCTGCAGATGAAAATCAGTCCCTGATTGCCGTAATTAGCACGCCTGTAACAGTCGGAACGCCGCGTGTGATGGTGGAGATGATTGTTGAAGGGGGGGGGCTCACACGGGGCAGCGTAGATCTCATCGCTAATTACTCACGCTCGACTCTGGGTCTCGTGTGGCGAGGCCCAACACGAGACAACAGCCCCACCGTGACCCCCCCCCCCAACAGGGAGGGGGGTGTCGTTCCATCAGCGCCTCCTTTGATCACCAGAGATGACGGTGCCTGTTCTCCATTCACGCCTGCTCTCCAGGGTCCCGCTCGGGGTTTCCATCTGTTGAAGGCACGTTCTCCTACCTTGGGGGGGGGTAATTCATCCTCCACCCCCCCTCCCACACACACACACACACACACACACACACACTTCACTTAGCTGCTCAAATAAAGCTGGCGAGGCTACAGATCCGTAACCGCGATTTTTAAATAAAGTCTGGGTATTTACTCGTCTGCGAGCATCGGCGCTTCACCTCTGTCGACTCCTCGTCGGCGTCCTTGCGCAGTAATGAAAAGGAGCGCCCTTAAAAAAAAAAAAAAAAAACCCTCCGTAGATCTTTTGGAGGATCCTGCACGTTCTCGGCGCCTCGTTCTTCTGACGCGCCGTCTTCGCTGCGGCGTAAAAAAAGAGTTCACTCTGACTGAAGTATTAAAAACTCTTCTCTTTGACAGAGAACCTTCATCACACACACACACACACACACACACACACCGAAGTGTCTCTAGAGTGTGTGTGTGTGTGTGTGTGTGTGTGTGTGTGTGAGAAAACTTGCGCCGACTGTTGCGACTGCCGAGCGTTTGCAGCCCCGCCGCATAAATGTCTGATTTACTGAATTTAAATGAAGCTGTCAACGATATTCGGTCGTGGAGGGAAACAATTTGCTCCCGCTTCGAGGTTCGTTCGCGCTCGGTTACCGACAGGCGAGTTCGGCTCGGTCCACAGGTTCTCCCGCCTAAATGACTCTTGGAGGGCGGGCGGGGCCTCGAACGCGGCGGGTCGTTAACACGAATCCCAACCAGCTGGGACCCCCACTGGTTTCCAGTGTGAACCCATCAGGTGTGTTTGTAGGTAAACTGGACAAACAGCTCCTGTCAGGCGGACTTCCTGTGCGCCCTTATATGGCCTGGCCCCGCTATATAAGGCTATATAAGGGCACACAGGGCGGACTTCCTGTGCGCCCTTATATGGCCTGGCCCCGCTATATAAGGCTATATAAGGGCGCACAGGGCAGACTTCCTGTGCGCCCTTATATAGCCTGGCCCCGCCCTAAGTGGACCGAACCATCACGCAGGGGTTGGGACGAACCAAAACGTCCCGCTTGGTGACGTAATAAAGATCCATAGCAACAGCTCTCAACCCCGGGAGGTGTTTATATTTACCTTTGCTCCCTCCGACACGGAAAAGAGCACACGTGTTTAATCCGGGACTTTCCCGGTGATGCCCGATGACCCCCCCCAGGTGGTTTAACCCAGCTGCCTTTCGTTAAAAACACGCCACGTTTCCCATTTTCACCCCTCACGCGCAACACAAGCACACGTGCTCCGCCTCTCTTCTCCTCCGAGCTGCGATCCGACCCCCCACACACACACACACACACACACACACACCGTTATTTACGCCCCCCCGGCGTGCATCCTGACGCATTTCTGCAACGGGAGCCGAGCGGCTCCATTAATTAGGAGAGCGGCGCTGTTCAAAAAGGATCCGTGGGGAGGGATGGCGTTACACGGCGCTCTCAACCTGCCCACCTTGTCCTCCCACGGTGAGGGTGATTAATGACGGCGGCCGTATCGGGAGGGGGGGGGGGCGATGGCAGGGGGGGTTATCAGACATGGATTCTCCCGCCAAACAGAGCCGGGGTTAGGAGCTCGCCGTTTAACTGATGGAGCGGAGGGGCGAGGCTGAGCGGCGCCGTGAATTCCAACGACCCCCCCCGCCATCGATCTGGACGGGCTGAGGCGCCCGGCGAACGCCGAGGCGGGACGGGAGCCGGGAACGCCGGAAGTTTGGCGCCGTTCGGGTTTTTTTTTATCATTTAATTGGAGCTTTGAATTAACGCTCTTTGAGGCGGCGGAGTTCAACGAAAACGCCGCCAAACTTTGGCGAGTTCGGGGAGTTATCGGCCGAGATACGCTCGCTTTCAACTTTATCGTGTTCAGGGGGCGGGGGGGGACGCGAGACTTTCGGGCACGTGGGAAACATCAATATATCCGTCCTCGGCGGAGGGAGAGAGAGATTGCATCTCGTCTTTCCAGCGATCTGCCACTACAGAGGCGATAAGTCTCCTCCGTCCTCAGATTACTATCGCCCGGGCGACGGAAATAGAATACGGCGGCGGACAGAAGACGCTCGCGTTTTATTATCAATCTCTGGGAGGCGTCTAATGAAGCATCCTGCAGTAAAGATCACTCCGGCGGGGAGACGCGGTCGGCCATCAGTCGCCGCTTTGATCGTTTCCAGGAGGCGATGAGAGGCGGCGGCGGCACAAATACCGCCGCAGCAATTATCGGGCCCGGCTCGGCGAGCGGCGAGGTAATCTACCGACGCCGCTGCGTGATCTGGGAGCGTAATAAATTCACCGCGCGGGATCAAACGCGCGAAAAATCATTTAAATAAACCCCCCAGAGGACGGCGGGTAAACAGCAGCTACAGGAATAGACTCGCGTGGAAGGAGCAGGTGCTCCCGCGCCTCCGCAAACAGGAAGTCCCGCCCACCCCTCCCCCGACGCCCATGCCCGGTGGGAGCGGCTGGTTGGCTGGAAACGCCGGATGAAGCAGCGACGTCGCCGACGGAGTTCGCCGGGGAAGAGGCGGGAAGCGGAGCTGGTGTTGACCGATCCGGGCGATTCGTGTTTGTTCTGGGGATGTTCCGGGAGGGAAGATCCAGGAGAGATGATCCCGAAAGGACGTTCCACGAGGGACGTTTCAGAAGGAACGTTCCAGGAGGGACATTCTGGGAGGGACTTTCCAGGAGGGATGCTCCAGGAGGAAAGATCCAGGAGGGAAGATCCAGGAGAGATGAAACTAAAGGGACGATCCATGAGGGACATTCCAGGGGGGACGTTCCAGGAGGGATGCTCCAGGAGGGAAGATCCAGGAGAGATGATCCCGAAAGGACGTTCCACGAGGGACATTTCAGAAGGAACGTTCCAGAAGGGACATTCCGGGAGGGACTTTCCAGGAGGGATGCTCCAGGAGGAAAGATCCAGAGGAAGATCCAGGAGAGATGAAACTGAAGGGACGATCCATGAGGGACATTCCAGGGGGGACGTTCCAGGAGGGATGCTCCAGGAGGGAAGATCCAAGAGAGATGATCCCGAAAGGACGTTCCAGGGGGGACGTTCCAGGAGGGAAGATCCAGGAGAGATGATCCCGAAAGGACGTTCCATGAGGGACATTCCAGGAGGAACGTTCCAGGAGAGACTTTCCAGGAGGGATGCTCCAGGAGGAAAGATCCAGGAGGGAAGATCCAGGAGAGATGAAACCAAAGGGACGATCCATGTGGGACATTCCAGGAGTGAGGTTCCAGGAGGGATGCTCCAGGAGGGAAGATCCAGGAGAGATGATCCTGAAGGGATGTTCCATGAGGGATGTTCCAGGAAGGATGCTCCAGGAGGAAAGATCCAGGAGAGATAAAACCGAAGGGCCGATCCATGAGGGACATTCTAGGAGGGACGTTCCAGGAGGGATGCTCCAGGAGGGAAGATCCAGGAGAGATGATCCCGAAGGGACGTTCCATGAGGGACGTTCCAGGAGGGACGGTGGGACTTTGAAGGTAGGTCCAGTTGGCGGCGGCTCCGGAGAGCACGCCGTTACGGGAGTGTTTGAGGTGAACAGCGATGGAATTCCTCGTGCTCCGAAGCCCCCACAGATGGTGTTGGAAGCGTTTCACGGACCGCCGATGCCGACCGAGTTCACCATAAACGCCCGACGCCAAGTTTTCGATAATATTTGAGCAACACTTGCCCTTTCCTAAAAGCGTTCCCGGACCAGTGAGGATAAAAGATTCCGCCTCATTCCCTCCCGCCCGCTTCCTCGGGTGGATCTCTCTTTCCTTGCCCCCCCCCCCAAAAAAAAAAAAAATCTAAAAGGAATGGGAGATCGCTTCGTTCATCCCGGGACCGCCGGGCTCATTAGCGCTCCCCCAGAGTCGTCCCCAGCGCCATTAGGCCAGGCAGCAGCGAGTTTGAAACCGCCCGGGCAGACGGATGCCTCCCCAACCAAAGCGCCCCCCGTTTTTTTTTTTTTTTTTCTTTAATTAGCATTTCTCAAACATCAATATATTTCCCTGCAGCCTCCCAGGACCCCGAACCCCCCCCACCCCCCCCGATTAATTATTAAAGCCGCGCCGCTTCCGCTTTCATTTTCTACCAACTTCTGGTCTTCCTTTGAAAGCCGGCGGACGCGGTTTCCAAGTTTCTTTGCCTCCAGCTGATTGTGAACGTAGCCTGGACCCCCCTTACACACACACACACACACACACACACACACACACACACACTCACACCTCCCCCACACACAAACACACACACCCCCAGGTAGAGTTAAAGAGTATTAATTCTTTCTAAAAACAGTCACTTTGACACCAATGCTGCTGTGCTTCACACACACACACACACACACACACACACACACACACACACACACACACACACACACACACACACACACTCACACACACTTGTATTAAGAGCTGTCAAATTGCTGTTTTCTCTGTTTCCCGGACGACGCTGTGAGTCCAGATCATGGCGGTGATCCGTGAGAGCCGGCTCAGAGGGGGGGCAGAGAAGACGATCCCGGTGGGGGGTCTGAAGCGCTTCCCGGTGGGGGGGTCCGAAGCGCTTCCGACACCGCGTCTACTTCCGGTCGCTCCGGCCCTCAGCCGACCGCCGCCGACCGAAACCGCATCGACGCGTCCTTGTTGCGTAACCTCCGCGTGTCGGCGGCATCGATCCGAGCGTGGGGCTGGGAGGCCGGGCCCGGGGAAGGACCGGAGCGTTGAGGGGAAAAGCGGAATCCTTTACGCTGATTAACCCCGACAACGCCGAACTGAGGCGCGTCGGCGGGCGCAGAGGTTAATAAAAACAAACCGTCAGGCGCGGGGGTGGGGGAGGGGGGGCCCATCCCGACCTCCCGACGCTCGGGCGTAATCCCTCCCTCGGCCTCCGCCCCCCAACCGGCGTTCCCAAAGTCTGAGGTGAACTTCAGGACCCAAACTTTCCTTCTTAATGGTCTTATTAAATCATGGCATTGTTTCCCGGTGGCCTCCTCGCATTAATAAAAGGCTCCTTCCTCCGGCTCGCCGTGTTTAATTGCGCCGACGAGCCTGTTTTTCCTTCCAAACAGCGGCTCTGCCTCCATGAAATGTTTGTATAATTAAGGCCCCAATCTGTCCACTTCCTGTGGTCCCATATGTCAGCGGGGGGGAGGAAGAAGGGGGGTCGGGGTGTGTGTGGGGGGGGGCAGTTCGGCGCTCTCACCCTCCGGTTTGAACCTCGGCGCGTCGCGGCGGAGCTGGGGATCTGCCACGCTTTCAGATCGAAATGATTAAAAGAAAAAGAGCTCCCGCAACCTTTAATCTACCCGCTAACCCCGCCTGCGGGTTTTGAGGGTGACCGGGCTAAACTGGCGCGAATGTTCGGGGCCTTTGATGTCAAAGGTGCTGTAAAATCCCCTCAGATGTCATCAGAACACCCCCGGTTTTGTTCTTTATCTGCGTTGGCGCCGCACGCCTTTGATGGAAAACGCGCTTGGCTTTGATCTCCCCCGTGCCCCCGATTTCCATCAGGCGGGGACGCACAAAGGCGGTAGTTGGTTTTTAGTGTCGCGTTGGGATTAAAAAAAGAAAAAAAAGAAAAATATAAAAATAATCGGACGTGCGGATTCAAACGTTTGCGTACGTTTGATCCGAGGTTACCATATAGCTTGTTAACACACACGCCCTCTCATGTCGTCACATCAAAGCCCGAGAGCCGTCACATCAAAGCCCGGACGTCGGAATTCCGCGGGTTTTCGATTTCACTGCGGCCGAGCGCGCGCCGGCGAAGGTCGCGGCCGCGCCGACGGACGCCGCTCGCGTCGTTTTCGGTCGTCGGGGGTCGTCAAAACGTCAATGATTCGCGGCGTTTCGGTAGAAGAGTGGATGTTCTTGTGTAACCGCTCTGTTAGAAACACATTTTCCACCCCGCTTTGAATAAATGGGAGCGTAAACCGTTTTCGTACGGCCGTCGCTCGGGCGCATTAGCATACGCGGCGAGCGGGGGGGGAGGGGGAGGGGGGGGGGGCGGCTTTGTGCCGCATCGTCTTCCTTTAACCTCAAAGCTCGGCGCAGCTTTGTCATTCAAATCGCCGCCGGGGGAGGCGGAAATGCGAAATTATCTGCAAAGAGGGAGAGGAAGTGTTTGTTGATTCGCGTTCCGCCGGACGTGACCTTCGGCGAGGCGGCGTTGGCTGGAGCGCTCCGACGCCGTTCGGCGAAGCCACGCAGGCGCCCAGCTGCTCTGCGGCGAAACCACGGCGCCCGTCCCGGGAAATAAGGCGATACAGAGACATTCGATGACGCGTTCGCCGCCATCTCGCCGCCTATCAGCCATCTGCGCCGGCCGCGGCGCGGCGGGCGCGTCCGGCGGCAGGTGCTCGGCCGTCCTGCGAGTCCCTTTGACATTTACGTTGGTTCGGGCGGCCATCTGTGGGCCCGATGAGCCGCTCTTAGTTGTTTATTTCCCCTGAAACGTGCTTAAAATGCAGCGCTGCGCGCGTGTGTGTGTGTGTGCGTGTGTGTGTGTGTGTGTGTGTGATCTTCCCTTGATCCCGTCACCGAAAAACACTTTGAAACACGGCTCCTCCGAACGCCGCTCGTAACTCTTCCCCGCTGCCAGGAGCTCCGGCGAGGTCGCGACCCCGAGCGCGTCCGTTCCTCGTGATAAATACTCGAGCATTCGCTGGGGGGGGGGGTGTCAACACTAATCTCTCAATTATCCCCGAGGTCGCTGAGCCGCGTACGAGCGTTTAGATGTACGTTAGAGGCGTTCTTTATTGTAGATTATTAAAGGGAACTTTCATTTTGGAATTAAACAAACATTTGATTTGATTTGTGGTAATTTATTCGCTTTTCGCTTTTATTCGGAGGCCGCTCCGGGTTCATAACGAGCGCTCCTCTCTCCACGAACGCGCCTTCATTGATGAGGGGGGATCGATACACTGCCTGTGGTCGAGAATGTTAAAGGTCAATCGTCTAAGCCGCGTCTCTTTAGCCGAGGACTTAAATTTCATGAGCTCTCCGGGCGTTTTTTTTTTTTTTCCCAGATTATCCGGCAAATGAAGTCCTGATGCTTGTTTACGGACCAGCCCGAAGGGGAAGCCTCGCCTTCGCTCGCTTGCGTCTGGGGTCGGACCCGCGGCGCGTCGAGGGACCGGACCTTCGGAAGGGGGGGGGCGCGCTCCGGGTTTAACCCTTCCGGCGCCTCGCCGGAACCGCAGCTCGTCTGGGGATCCGACTTCGAACGCGGAGGAGGCGCTTTGATTTCTGGCGGTAGTTTCAAGGCTCACATCAGAATAACAACAACCGACAGCAGGGCCGCTTCTTTTATATTCAAGTTTCCATTTAAGTTCTTATGAATTTGTTCTCTTTTGTTTGCCTGTTTGGTTCTAATCAGACTCAAACTGGAGCGGTTCTTTCCGCGGTTCTTCTCTGGGGCTCATAAATCTGAAGCGAGCGCCGGCAGGGCTGACCTTTGACCTCTATTAGCGCCTCGCCGTTGGCTGCCGGAGCGGCCCGGCTTCATTAATCAAGCATTACAGGCTCGGCTAAATTCATCTGGGCCCTTCCCGGAGCAAAGGCGGCTTTTAAGCAATCTCCAGAATCCCGGCGTTCCAGGAAATGGTTCCCCGACCTTCCAAGGTTCTGAGAGCGGAGGTGGAAGCAGACACGGATGAGCCGATCCGGCTGCTGTTTAGGGAGCGTCCTCGTCCTCCGGCAGAGGATCCCGGGTCTTCCGAAGACCTTCAGCGCCACTGGGCTGGATCTGGATCTCCTCCGGATGTCGGAGGCGGAGTTAAACAGCCCGCCTGTCCGGACCAATCCGAGCTGGTGGAAGAGAAGCGGGGGGAGATCAAAGATCTGCCGGATGGAGGTCGGAGCAGGTAGTTAGGATGATTCAGGATTTGTGTCCATCAACGGGAGCCTTTGTTCTGCACTGTAAACAAGGCCGCGGCGTTCCCGGCTGATCGGCGCCCACCCCTTTCGTTCATGACGTGCGTCCCCGCCCGCAGACGCTGATGAAACAAAAGGCTTTTCCAGGGTGACGGAACGCTCATCGCCGGACTTTCACCCAAGTTCTCCCGGTTCCAGGAGACGACTTCTGTCCGCGGTTTCATGTTTCACAAGGACCGGGGGATTAGGCTCCCCGTCTCCGGGGCCCTCGGCCTCCCCCTCCCCCCCCCCGCCCTCCTTCCTCCCCCTCTCAGAACACAAGCAGCGAGCCCGCCGTCCGCATGACAGAACACGGAGGGGGATGATGGGAAAGCGCTTCCCCGGGCTCCTGTGTGCTTTACTTTTTGAGTCATCTCCCGAAAACTGCAGTGCAGAGGCGCAGGAGCGCGAATGCTGCAGAATCAGGAGAAATCAGAGGGAGCGAGAGGCGTTTCTCCGCTTTCACAGACGAATTTAAAACATCTTTTCTGGAGGCGACTTCCACTCTCGTTTTCTTTCAAGGTGCTTACAAAGGAAGGAGACGGCATTAATTCTTCTCGGTTAAGCTCCGGGAGCCCGGGTCTGCTGTGTGGGACGGAGAGAATGGGAAAATAAAGGGATGGAAAAACGAAAACACAGCCCTCCCGACTAAACGGTGCCGGGATTATTGGGGACCAGCTGCTCGCTGAAGCGGAAAATGGGAATACGGCAGAGAGGGCAGAGCGGGAAGGGAGTGGAGGCAGACGGGGCGACCTCAGCAGAAGCAGGAAGGATCACCAAAGGGGCTAATTGTAACTAATTGAGATTCATCGCGAGCGTAACCGAGTTTCAGCACCTTGCTGATGCTCCGGTCTCAGGGCCATTTGAAACAAATTTAAAAAGACTGAATGCAGCGCCGGCGAAAATTAATGGCATTCATTACGAGTCGGTAATGACTTTTTAGGTCTGACAATGCGGCCATTCATGCATCACAGCGCCTGTTTTCCCTGCATTGTTATCCCGGACCGTTCCTTTCCTCAATGTTTCTGAAAATTCTGGAAACTTTTCAAAATGGATTCATTTAATTAACCTTTTGAAAAATGTGTTTTAGCAGAAGCGGGTTGTTGCGGAGGTCGGGCGACGCTCCTTGTTTACGGGGAACGCGCCAGCTGGTTGGCCATGCGAGTCCTCGAGTTCCCGCTACATTGAGGCGGGGGGGGGGGCCCTCTGCCCTCTTTAAGGTGAAGGGAACCCAAACCCTGACCTGTTGCCCCCTGGTGGTGGGCTTCAGAGTGGCTCACAAGCCCCGCCTCCTCTTGAGATGGAACTAACGTTGGGCTGGATGTCGGGAGTTACATGTGGGAATTACGTCATCACCGAGGCAACGGAACGTTCCTGGGGTGCCTTCCATCTGACCCTCTTTGATGGTTTAAATCTGCATCCAGCGTAGGAGACCCCTCAATCCCATTGGGATGGTAACCCTCCTCCGGGTGGGTTGAGCCCGCTGATTGGTTCCTGGATCTGGCGAGCCGTAGACGGCGCTCCCGTCGGTCCGGGTCTGTGCCGGTACAGATGTTTTAGCGCTCGCCCGCCCCTTCGTCAGCGCCTCCGAGCAGTCTTGGCAGCTCTCGTTTTGGTTCGATCCAAGTTTTTGCTTTCTCTGCCCACCAGATTCCTGCCCGGACCCCCCCACCCCCCGAGCGTTGACAACAACATCCCAGCCGCTGATTCGTGTTCCACGGAAGAAATGCCGGAGCGCCTCTCCCGCGGTAAAAGCAGGGAGTTCGTTCTCACCGCAAGAGCTGAGAGGACCGTCTCATTCGCGTCTGGGGCCGCGGCTCCACGCCTGACGTCAACTGCGATTGGCTCCAATAAAGAGGCCGATAGGTGAGATTGGGAGGCCGATGGGAACGCGGAGGCGGCGGTGGGGAGGGTCCCCGGTGGAGAGAGACCGCCAAGGTTACAGACGCGGCGAGCGAGCGGTAATCAAGAACCCGCCGGGGGCGCTCGCCCGGGCTGCTCAATCTCACTGCGTTATCTCGCAATAACAACGTCCCCGCTCGGGTCCTCAAACGAGGACGGAACTCCGAAATCGACAGAACTGGGGGATTTTTTTCCGCGGCGAGCCGGAATTCAGGCGCAGCGGACGAATGTTACTCGGGAGAAATTCGAGAACCTGGAGCGAGTGTGATGTAATTTTACCAGTTAAGGAGAACGGGCCGAGTTTTAGCAGTAATTTGTTCACGATAACAGCCTACACCGGCGGGAATTCCAGCTCTTTTGAGCGAGCGGATTTGGCTCAGCCGGCTCATTTTACGTCCAAACGGCTCTGCTTTAGTTTCCGCTCAGGCCTTTATAACTCACCCAAGGACGCGGCTGCAACAGTTTGGGCCGTGATTGCAGCGATGTAATTACAGGCCTGCCTGAAGCACCTGGCCAACGGGGCTGAGCTCACCTGGGGGGCGGAGCTACATTCACACGGATGACTAACGGGGGAATGTGGGGATCCTGCATGTAAGGAGCAACCGTTTGTGTTGGTGTGGATCCCAACGCGATCACGAACTCGATGCCCAAGCGTAGTAGCTTCAACGTGGTGTTTTTTTTTTGCTTCCAACCACAGCAGCTAATTTTTATTGGACTTTATTCATCCTCACGGAGCTGTCATTAGTGTTCCTTCCCAGTCGGAAGTCTGGCTAAAGTTTTCGATTCAAGTCAAATAAAAATAAACCCACTTGTCTGTTTCCAAATGTTTTTGTTTTTTTGTGATAAGGTGAATATCCACGTGTCCGGGGACTCGAGCCAACACCTGAAATTACTTTTTGGAAACTCTTTGTGCAGTCGGAAGCTCCGACGGTCCACCACTTCCTTTAAACTGCATTCCAATCGCCACTGAAATGGCTGGAAAACGTTCAGTGCGAAATGTATTTCCTTGGTATTTTTATTCAGCCAAGTCTTCTTGATGTCGGCTTCAAACCCGCGGAGTTTCTCCTCGGGGGCCGACAACGACCCGTGTCCAGGCCAGGAAACCGGGAGCGCCGCGGTGGCTTCAATCACCCTCGCAAAGACTTTTTTTAAAACGAGGATCAATCGATGTCCACCTCTTAAAAACCACCAGAAAAATGGACTTGAATGGGAGCCGACGTCCGCCCTCACACATGCTAAGCTACCATCCCTCTTGCTAATCGGTGAGGGAATGCCAACTCCGAACAGGCCGGCGGATAAACCTCTAAAGTCCTTCTTTGCCGAATGCCTCACGCTCCAATTTCTGTGACCTAATTGCATAAATGCGTCAATAAAAACCAACTAAACGGACTAAAGTGAAGACAGAAGGCAAACATATTGGTATCCCTTTAAGAGAGAGAAAATCGGAAAAATCCGAGTCTTTATATCTTGAGACGTGACTAAAAGTAACTTTTTAACGTCTGGAAACACGGAATCACGACCACGTGAACAACCATAGAATTTATGTCACGTGACAGCATCACAGTTACTTTTCTTTCCCAATAAAAGTTGTGGGAAACTTTTCCTCCATGTTTTCCCAATGGTTTCCATTGTGGGACCAGTAATAGCATTCCCAAGGGGCCACAGATGAGACTGGGAATGCTGACAAGGCTGCTCAGTATAAGTTAATCTTTTGGAAACTGTGAAGTTTCAACAAAAACATCCTTCAACAAACTTATTTTCAGTGTTTTAATGGTAGTTTATGAGAAGGCCATGCATCCGTGGAAGCGCGAATCTTGGAAAAATATACACGTGTTTATGTGATGTGGTGATACCAGCCCTTCCGTGTGTGTGTTTCTGAGAGGCTAACACTCGCAGGCTGTATCGAGAAGAACTGTTCCTAAAATAAGGCACGCTCTGCACAAAAGAAATGCAATTAAAGCAATTTATCACGCAATTATTAACGTACACCATCGATTGGACGAGGCTACTGCGAATCCCGGTGCACCCTACAGAGAAACAGGGGCAGAAATACTTTATTAATTCATTCACCTCTCTTCTTGGTAGTTAAAATAAATACTCTCGTCCTCGCGTGGTTCCAGTTTTACAAGAAAGAATCCATAACTTCTCAATTTGGCCCATGAAAAAGCACCTGGAGTCGTGGCCAGCACCGGGGGAGCAGCTTCCCAAGCGGCAGGCGCGATACATCATCATAAATAATTCACAGAGGTAAAGTTGGCTTCCTGCGGCCAGCGCGCTCGGAGACCAACATGTGCTCCATCTTCCAAGCAGGAAGGTTCCCCAAAGGCGGAACGCTGACCGAGGGCGGCTAACACAGGGACACTGTCCTCCGGGAGTATATTACCTGTCAGGTGCAAACGTTTCTTTTTTTTTTTTTTTTTTTTGGCGAAAGTGACGGTAAAATTGTATTTTCTGTGATACTGGTGTCCGGCTGTTGATACGTTTCGATTACTTAAGAGCCCCGGCGAGGACGGAATAACAAAGAGGCAAGTGGAGCAGCTGTGTCTGCGGCGCTGGCGGATACAACGGCGAGATACGTGAGACCTTGTGCCTGCATATGAGACAAACGGAGTAAATTTAACTCTAGAATAGAGTGAATTTGACTGTAGAACAGAGTGAATTTAACTCTAAAATAGAGTGAATTTGACTGTAGAACAGAGTGAATTTAACTCTAAAATAGAGTGAATTTAACTCAAGAACAGAGTGAATTTAACTCTAAAAAGGAGTGAATTTTACTGTAGAATGGAGTGAATTTAACTCTAGAATGGAATGAATTTTACTGTAGAATGTAGTAATTTAGCTCTAGAACAGAGTGAATTTAGCTCTGGAATGGAATAATTTTTGTTCTAGAATTGAGTGAATTATAAACAATGAATTTAACTCTAAAAAAAGAGTGAATTCAACTCTAGAACTGAACAAATTTAGCTCTAAACTCCATCCCGTTGATTCCTGGTTGAGTGAGACATTCCCAGGAAGGGAAGTGGCCCTCACCTGTAGAGTTCCCTCTTTTAACCGTCGAACCCGACCCCCCACGTGACCTCTGGCCGGGTGGATTTACGGGACTGAGTCCACATGAGTGTCTGAGCGATGCAGAGGAGAACCGCTCAGGCAGACTAACCCACACACCCCCCCCCTACCCTTCATTACGCCGTTGCTATGGCGACGGCGCCGGGGGCCGTTTTGGGGACCGCTCCCGTGGCGAGGGCTCGTGACACCGCCGCCTCTGACTTGTTTTATCAGCTCTCGGGACGGCTGCTGAGTAAACACTTTTAAAATTGAAGGTGAGGAAGCCGCATAAAAAATGCATCAGCCCCCCCCACCCCCCCGAACTCTACATCATCCCCGGGAAGGTGCCGCAGCTCCCCGCTCTCGCCGTGCATCACGTTCCCGACGTTTATGATCGGGAGAGTTTTGCATATGGGAAATATTTACGACGGGATTCACCTTCAGACCCAGAGGGGACCGCAGGTGGAGCCCCGCCCCCCCCCCTCCCCGACGCGTCAACCTCAGCCCCCAAACGTGCCAAACCAGCCGCGTAACGGCGCCTTTGTAGACTCAGACGAGTCCGATCGGTGACCTTTGACCTCCGCTTGAAGCCGGAGTGGAACGCCGCCGACGCCGCAAACGGCGATCCCAGAATGCACCGAGGCCGCTTTGATGGCAGGATCAAAGCCGAAAAGGCTTTCTTCCCAACCTTTCTTCCGCCGTCAGCCCGCTGAATTCCAGAGCTTCTCCGGCGGTGCGGAACACTCGGCAGCGCTCCGGATTATCCTCACCGACCTTCAGATGCGGGCCGACAGTCGCCCGTGGGCGCGGTCCGGAGGGTCCGGCCGTCGGGGGGGCTTCAAAGAGCTGAGGGACGGCGAGGAGCAGCGGCGGGACGGAGAGGCCGGCGTGGACGCTCGGAGGGTAACGGACCGATTTCTCTGCCTCCGGCTGCGGATTTCCTTCGAGCGAAGCGTTTCGATCTCCCGGAGCGTCGAGGATGGTGACGGGTTCTGAACCGACCTCTGACCTCCCGAGACCGGAGACCCGGAATGATGTTTGTATTCCCGAAACACCAGCTGGTCCATGTCTGTCATGTCTTTGGGCTGTTTTGATATGTGTGTGTTTGTGTTGGTGTGTGTGTGTGGGTGTGTGTGTGTGTGTGTGTGTGTGTGTATGTGTGTGTGTAGGTGTGTGTGTAGGTGTGTGTGTGTGTGTGTGTGTCAGTGTTAGTCTGGATGGTTAGGGTACAGGCCAGGAAAATACATTATGGATACAAAAGTCCTCTCAAAGATAGAAGAACAAATGTGTGTGCATATACACACTCATTGTGAGGTCAATCAGATCAAAGCAGTTTAAAGATCATTAAAACCTGACAGTATGGTTTGATGATCAAAAAGGCTTTGATGTCAAGCAAGCACACTATATGATTGTCTAAATGTGGCTATAGCCAGTATAACTGCATATCAACAACCAACTGGGACCCCAAACTGATCAGTTTATTGAATTCTCTTCAACAACTAACCATCATGAAGAAATCGGTTGCATCAACATTCCACGACCGGAGCCCTCAGCAGGGTCAGAAGAAGGTCATCAGAATCACAATCAACAAAGACGTGACCCTCAACAAAGCGGAGAACGCCTGGAAACCCAGGCGGAGTGCAGCGACCGCGAGGGATCCTGAGAGTGTGAGAACAGAGGAAACGCTGAGGACTCTGCAGACCATCCTCAACAAACTCACGCCTGAGAAGTTTGAGCGTCTGGTCAGCCAGGTCGGTGAGCTCACCTTTGACACGGAGGAGAAGCTGAAGGGCGCCATTGACTTGATCTTTAAGAAGGCGGTGTCTGAGCAGCACTACAGCCGGTGCTACGCCCAGATGTGCCTTCACCTGATGAACGTAAGTTACTCACATCCTCACCAGTACTCGAGTACTCTACAGAGTACTTGCAGATACACGTGTACACGTGACACATTCAGTGTATGGCCCAGCTCTGTTTGGGCCACACAACTCCTCGTTTGATGGGATGTTCAATATTTGTGCTTTTTCTTTTGCTTCCTCAGTTGAGGAGAACATCAGAGGATAAAAACAATGAGCTGAACCTGCTCAAACATCTCATAATCCGCTGTCAGGACGAGTTTCTGAACAAACAGCCGGACGACCAGGTAGCAAAGAAGCAGAAGGAGCTCGACGCAGCAGAAACTGTAAGAAGACTGATGAGTTATTGAATCAGTTTAATGTTTGCGTGTCAGATTCTGGAGACACACGCTGCCCACATGTGTAGTAAAGTGACTCTGATCTCCCCTCACAGGAAGCTGATCGTGACCTCCTGACGTTGGAGCTGGAAGAGCTCAGAAAGAACGCTCACCGCCGTTTCCTCGGGAACCTGAAATTCATCGGCGAGCTGTTCAACGTGAACATCCTGAAGGAGAACGTCATGCACAGTTGTGTGACGAAGCTGCTTGACGGAGAGGAGGAAGAGTCCCTGGAAGGCCTCTGTAAGCTGCTCCAGACTATCGGCTTGAAAATGGAGCAAAACAAGGTGAGGACAGCAGACACACACACACACACACACACACACACACACACACACACACACACACACACACACACACACACACACACACACACACACACACACACACGCATCCTTGTTTGTCTACACCTAAGGAGTTTTAACCTTGTGAATTGTTTTTCTTTTCTTTAGTCTCAAATGGACGAATATTTGTCATTGATTGAAAAAATAATCCAAAGGGGCAGAACTTCAAAAAGGATTAGTTTCCTGCTCCAAGATGTTCAGGATCTGAGAAAGGTAAATATTATCTAAGATGAATATTTCATGTAGTGGTATCATTTTGACCGTCTCTGTACTGATCATGTCAAATGTGTTATCTTCAGAACAACTGGGTCCCTCGTCGGAAAGAAGAGGGGCCCAAGAGGATCAGGCAGATCCACGAGGAAGCCACGATGGAGCAAAGGAGGGAGATGGCCCCGCCCACAGTGGGAGGAGCACGAGGAAGGACGGGGGCTCCTGAAACGGCTGTAAGACCTCAAGGTCCAACTATCAGGAGCCCGGTGCGGACACAACGTCACAGCTCTGAGACAAACGTGAAGGACGACCACCGAGTCTCCATCAGGACTCCTCCTCCTCCTCCTCCTCCTCCTCCTCCTCGTCCTCCTCGTCCAGAGCTCACAACTGGACAGTTCAAGTCACAGCTGGACAAACTCCTGCTGGAAGGACAGACCAACCAGCAGGTCACTGAGTGGATACAGGTCAGGTCCTCTCCTGCTCAACGTCTTCACACACATGTAAACGCACTCCAATTTGGTACAGCGGTCACACTTTGATTGTTTCGTTCTTCAGAAGAACCTCAGTGAAGCACAGAGAGCATCCAAACAGTTTGTCGACATTCTGGTGACGTCAGTCTGCCAGACAGCCGTTGTGTTCGGTGAGTATGAACGACACCATGAAGAACATAAATGTGTCCAGTCCATCAGTGACCCTTTTAGAAGGAGTCTCTAAAGTTGTGCTTCAGTGAAGGTCCGTGGTTCCACTGCAGTGGTGTGATGAAGAGTGTTTGTGGTTTCAGGTCGGGTCCACAAGGTGGACTTTAAACAGCTCTGCTCACGAGCAGGTCTGTTGAAAAGATTCTTGAAGGACCGCCACCAGCAGCTGGAGGTCCTGGACGTTGTGAAGGACCTCATTGTCTCCATGAACCATCCCCCAAGTGAGTGTTGATTACTCTCATGTAACTGTAACTACACAAAGGCTAAAGAATGAAGCATCAGTACTGATGTCTCTGTTTTGTGCCTCTGCAGATCTCTTGTGGATGTTTTTCGTTGCCCTCCTGGATGCAGACATTGTAGAAGATGAAGTCTTTCTTCAATGGAACTGCAGGAAAAGTCTCCTGAACCTCCCAGCGAAAGACATTGAGAAGATCACAAAGTTCTTTTCTAATCTCCAGGATGACTGACTATGTGATCACTCAAATACACATTGTAAATAAATAAAAGGCAAACGTACACTCTTTCCTTGATTTCTCTCAGAAATATTTAGTATTGATAATCAATGATAAAAATGGTACAAATCTGTCTTTACTGATGTAATCAGATAAAAAAGGTTATTGTTCTTATCATCGCTGTACCAGCAGATAATTGTAATAAAAATAGAACCATATGTCACAAATGTTGGGAAGTCATGTAAAATATAAAACGGATAAAAAAGATGAATTAATTAGCAAATGTCATGAACTCATTTCATTCCAGCTTGAAAAACAACAAGTCAGTCACATGACAGTTTCAAATGAACAAATAAACTAAAATGAATATGTATGAACATACTGAATGAAAAACCTCTTCTTTGTAAACTAGTGGAGGATACACACACCACCATGTACAGTGTGGAATATCTTCTCCAGATTCAGAGATAAGGAGACATCTCCATCAGCAGGGGACAAGGCCAACGGTCAAACCAGGGTGATCTTCGGGGACCCTGTAACAAATCTGATCACTAGATGGCCGAGTGGAGTTTGAGTTTTATACAAGGGCATAATTTGATGAAGCTGTCTCTGTTTACTTCATTAAAATATCTAGAGTTATAATAAAATGACAATAAAAATGAGCCAATGAAAATGTTGGCCTAAATAAATCTTCTATTCTTCTACTTTTAGAGAGCAAAGCTTGAATTTAAGACTTTCTTCTTTCAAACAATCACATGTTAAAACACATTTGTATCCTGAAATGAATATGTATTAAATTATACGGTAACTGTGAACAATGTACAGATTTGGTAAAACCTGATCTCTGTTTTTAACTGTTTATTTTTTCCTTTCAGAGTATTTAGGCATCTAAGTGAGTTGAAGCTTTAGGTACCGTGTGTGTGTGTGTGTGTGTGTGTGTGTGTGTGTGGTGGGGGGGGGTCAACAAGGCTGGGAGGATTTATCACTGCATGCAGGGGTATTGATTTTTAACCCTGGAGTGTATTGGCTCTATAGGAGCCTCTAATCCCTCAGCTGATATACCCCCCCAACACACACACACACACACACACACTCACACACACACACATTGACCCCGCCCACCCCAGCCTTGTGGAACATTGATTACGCTGTAATAACATGTATGGGTCGTGTACTGGTGCACCAGCGCAGCCGTGGAGGTCACGTTTCTAAATATTGCCCGTCAAGAACAATCCATTTTTTTTCCCTCGGGATCAGGATTCTGTGGAGGAGGAGGAGGAGGAGGGGCGTCGGAGTAAGCTCCGCCCCTCCGCTGCTGAACCGAAGATCATCTCCGAAAACCAGATCCCCGTAAAAAAAAAAAAACGAGAGACAACAAAAGAGACTGATGGTTCTGGATCAAACCGGACGCTCCGGGTAGAAACGCGCGTCCGCTCTTCCCGATCGTTTTTCCGGACGACGGAGAGCGCGGATCGCCTAAATGCGTTAAAGGACCAAACGTATTGCCGATGCGGTTCTAACGAGCGTAGCGGCGGTAAAGGTGATTCAGGGCAGCGTTTACACCGTTGTTGGCTTTAAAGGGAGAGAGACGCCCGACCTCGTCTCCGATCGGCTCGTTTGGAAGTCCACAAAACACTTCCGAATGGAGTTCATCCCAGAGGAACCCGGGAATGTTAAAAAAAAGAACGGGAAAAGTGTCGGATCGATGAATTCGCCCTCTAGGGGGCGCGTCGAGAAAAACAGAACAAACGTCCTTGAGGGGGAATGCGGAGAACGGAAACGTTGACGCCACCGTCGGGAACGCCGCCACGGATGTCTTCCCAGTCAACACCTGTTGCCGGGTGACAGCATCGATCACGTTCGCCGCCCCCCCCCCCACCTCGCCACAGTCATTTGGGGCGACCCGCCTCTCCCCGCGGCGGCGACCCTCGAGGTCAAAGCCATCAATATTTTCATTTTTCATGTCCAATAAAAGCGCGGACGGCCGTCCACGACCTCCATCCACCCTCGAAAACGTCGCCCGCCGCATCTCGTTTAACCCGTCTGATCCGCCCGAGGCCGCCGCCAATTCCGTAGAGTCAACACGGACCCCGGGGGACGGGAAAGCCGCGTCGATGTTTCTCATCAGACGCTCTTTGTAAACGAGGCAAGACGAGATGAGGCAGCTCCGGGGAGCCAATCAGAGGCCGGCCCTCGCGTGACCTCATCGCCGCTGACCCCGCCCCCCCCCCTCACCTGTCAGATGGAATTAACCGGGTGACGGTCGCCTGTCGAGGTGATGGCGCCGAGGCCAGCCCTCGCGTGGATGTGTGTGTGTGTGTGTGTGTGTGTGTGTGTGAGTGTGTGTGTGTGTGTGTGTGTGTGTGTGAGATAATGGCCCTAATCCAGAAGGACACTTAAAAAAAGGACGCCACGGCTTCATTAGCGCGCTCCGACCAGCCCGGGGGGGGCGTCGGCTGTCTCCGGGTTCGGCGGGGAGGAAGGGGGGCGTTAATCAGCGTCTCCAGCAGGCGAGGCCGTTGCCAGGGGCGACGGGCAGGGATAATGGCATCCCGGCGAGCTCTGTTGGGTTTCATCCGCATTTGCGTTAAACACGGAACGCTGACGTGGCTCCCGATAGTCGGAGGTCTCGGAAAACGGATAAGGAGTTTATTCGTCACGGAATTTCAGGATTCCGAAAAAGAAGAATTCTTGTCGTTCCTTCGGAGGCTGTAACGTAAAGACGGAATGTTGGAACGCCGTCCTTCGTGTTCCCTGCGAGGAACTCTTTTCTCGTAATCATTCCGGTTTTATCCCGAGTCTATTGAGTCTGTTGAGCTTCCTCGAACGGAGGAGAGCCGGAGGAGGCGGGTGCGAGGAGCATCCATCCATCACGAAGACGACCCCCTCCCCTCCCCTCCCCTCCCGCCCACCGTGGGAGCGCTATCTCAGGTCGTTCATCCCACTGTCAGATGTTCGGAGTTGGATTTATTTGATATTGTGGCCGGAAGGTCCGCCCCTCCCTCCCTCCTTCCCACCATTCCCAGACTGTTTTCACACCCCCGTCCACGTGGATCCGGACGCGCTGACGGACGCTTTTTTAATTAATGGTCACGCCGTCCCCGGCGCAGGGCCGTTATGGTAATAAGCAGGGATCGCTCCCCCCGAACGTTCCCTTTAATCATCTTCCAGGAGGATCCGGCTGAACCTGGGGCCCTCAGCCGGACCTTTCCTCAGACTGGAATCATCTTTTATTGGATGTTGATGATGTTAGCTGTCCGGGGGCCAGACTGAGGAGGGGGGGGGGATTAAAATGAGAAAAAGGTGAAAGGGAGAATATGAAAGAGAGCGAGGGATCATCCGAGGGCAGGAGCGTCCGTCTGTCATCGTCAGAGATCCCGGAGGGGGTTTGCTCCGACCCGGAATGCCGTCTCTCTTTCTCTGATGGGCGTGGCCTCGGCCGGGGTGAGTCAGCACTTCCGCCGTCGTCGCCGCCGCTCTCGCCTTCCAAACTGTCTGCAGCGGCAGAAAGGCGACTCCGCGCGGCCGAGTAAGCGATCCGATCCGGAAGACCGAGACCTGTCGGGATCGAGGGGGGGGTCGACGGGGCGTTTTGGCAGCTCCTTCGCAGCTCACTTCCTAATTAATTCCGCTCTCCTTCTTCCAAAATGGGAAAGTTCCAGACCTCATTCACGTCAGCATTCCACAGATCCACAGACTTCCCGGTGTCATCCGGCCTCTCCCGAAGGTACGACCGATGAAGGTCAGAGGTCAGCGGGAAGAAGATGAAAGCGTATGTTGATTCTGGAAGCACCTCATCTCCCTCCAGCATCTGGGGGCCAACAGGGGGTCTGTTCCAGTTTTCACACCTAATTTCAAAGATGGGAAGTGCCGCCGCTCCGAGAGTAGGAATAAATTGCTTTGAGAGGGACGTTGCGCAACACCCTCCCTCGACGCCGTGTGCTTGATTCCGTTATTCCCACTTCAAACTCGTGCAACAGCAGATTTTAGTCTTTACTTCTTAAACCTTTCCTGTGAATGACGGGAAGCGTTCCCAGCGTTCCCACCTCCCCTCTGATCCCAGATCGGTTTGGTAAACAAACCGAGGCGTCGCGGTTGAATGAAGGTCGTGCTGGCGGATGGAGGCACGACGACGGCGGCGGCGGCGCTTCCATCTGACGCCAGCGGGATTCAGCAGGAATCAGGAATCGGCTCAATGACAGAAGCAAGGTCAGAGGGCCGGAATGTCGAACCGCCGGAGCCGGACGCTGATGAGGGTGTCCTACGGACAGCGCGGTTGGGATGTCGCTGGACGACTTCGGCTTGTGGCTGTAATCAGGTTTATGGTCGGAATACCGAGGGGGGGGGTTGATGAGGAGCCACAGTATCAGGTTTGTCCCTCTGATGTCTTTAACGTAGAGATTTAATCTCAGACACAAATGTCTCCGACAAGCCGGAATACCATGAGGAGTTGGGGGACTGTGGGAACAACGCCTGACATCAGATCAGATTAAACACTCACTTGTGCTGACACCTGTTGGACAAGGACGTCTCCGGGACTGTCCTAGGCCGGCCCAGATTATCCTACATGGGCCCAAATTGTCCCATTAGCTGTCCTAAACTGTCCCAGATTGTCTTAAACAGTCCCATATCATCGTAAACTGTTCCAGATTGTCCTAAACTGTGCCGGATTGTCTTTAACTACCTCAGATTATTTTACACTGTCCTAAAATGTCTCATATCATCCTAAACGTCTCCATATCATCCTAAACTGTCCCAGATTGTCCTAATCTATCGCATATTGTCCTAAACTGTCCCAGATTGTCCTACTGTATCCCAGATTGTCTTAAACAGTCCCATATCGTCCTAAACTGTCCCAGATTGTCCTAATCTATCCCAGAGTGTCTTAAACTGTCCCATATCATCCTAATCTATCCCATATCGTCCTAATCTGTCCCAGATTGTCCTGGTAGCTGTCTCTAACGCTCATGTCTCCAAGGCGCCTCGGTCCTTAAATGCTCTTCACGCCTGCCAGAGCTCCGGCTTTTCTCCGCTCGCCTTCGGGTTTCTGGTCTTCCGAGCCTTCGGTCCTGACGGGGGATGAAGGGATGGATCTGCCTCTGTGGTCCCGGCGTTCCGGTGCTCTCAAAGCAACCTTTTAAAGCGGCTGAACTCCCGCAGACCTCATCAGATCAGGACGGATCGGCAGCGGAGGAAAGAGAAAGAGGAAAGCGGGCTTCAGAAGTGTGTGTGCGCTTGCGTGTGTGTGTGTCTATTATTTTTACGGGATCGATAAAAATGTGTTATGTAACGTCAGTGCGAAGCCCGGAACAGGGCGAAAATAATACATCTCGATCTTTTCATCTTCACAAATCAATTCCAACACACAGACGCACACACAGTTTTTCGGAGCCATGAAATATGCAGCAGGATCCGGAAGATTCCGACTTGATGGATGCGCACGTGCGTTTCCTCCATACGGTCCTCTGCCTCCTTCGCTCGGCTCCCGTTTCGGGCGGATCAAAGCCGACGGCGGGCGGCTTTGATCACGCCGCCTCGCTGCAACGTCGCCGCACAGATGGATTCTTTCGGGGGTGGGCCTGATTAGAGGAGGACCTGAAGGAAAACAGGCGTGCTTCCAGCCATCGCTCAGCATCAGCAACAACCCGATCAATTATCTTTTAACGGGCGCCGAGTGTGTGTGTGGGGGGGGGGGCGGGGCTCTGAATGCTAATGAGCGTCTTCAGAGGGACGTGGGGGTCAAAAGACGTTTGTGAATCGGAGGGCCGCGTCGTCTCCACCGCCATTCACGCCCGGCCTCCCAAACTCGGCCTCCAAGGCGCCGCTGCTGCCCACACCGCGAGCTCGGAGTTCACAGCCCGCGAGGAAAACACGCCCCCGCACTTCCGCGCGGCGGCGGCGTCGGGAACGCTCCCGTACATTTATAGATCCGCGCTCTCTTACGACGAGAGGCGTTCTTCATTGGAAGCAGCGCCCCCGACCCCCCCCCCCCCGGGAGACGCCTCTCCTCCGTCTGAAGGGAAGTCGATCACGCTCTCCGCCTCCGCAGACTCACCGCCTTCGCCTTCCCGAGCGGGAAACTCTGGCGACAACGCGGTCGTCGACTCGCGGGGTCGCGACCCGCCGTCACGTTGGGTCTCAAAAAAACGAATTGGGCGCAGAAATAGTTGGTTAGTTTCTACAAACCGATCAAATCGGACACGAAGGAGGGTTGAGCTCAAATGTGTTCATTTCAAACCGCAACACGGACCGCGCTCCCGTGATCAATAGCGCACCGGCGCAGATGCATCGACCGCTCACAGGCGGCGACACCGACGCGGACGCGCCTCGCAGCATCTCGCAGGACGAGTTTAAAGTCGGATGTCAGCAGAAAAGAAAAAACGCGTGCGGCAGCAGAGGCGGAGATTAATCACCGATAATCACCAATAATCACGATAATCACCGATAATCACCGATAATCACGATAATCACCGATAATCACGATAATCACCAATAATCACCAATAATCACCGTTGATCAGCAACGATCACCAATAATCACCGATGATCAGCAACGATCACTAATAATCACGATAATCACCAATAATCACCAATAATCACTAATAATCACGATAATCACCAATAATCACCAATAATCACTAATAATCACGATAATCACCAATAATCACCAATAATCACCGATGATCAGCAACGATCACCCCGTCTGATCAGGACACAGAAAGAACACGAGCTTTTATGACCTTTCCTCCTTTCAAAGAGGAAGATTTCAATATTCTGACTGCTGCTAACGCTCGTGTGTGTGTGTGTCTGTGTGTGTGTGTGTGTGTATGTGTGTGTGTGTGTGTGTGTGTGTGTGTGCGTGTGTGTGTGCGGCAGGTGGATTAGCCTGTTTGGACAGGGAGGCTGTTGTTTGAACAGCGTCACTGGCTGAATGACGGACTGAAGAACCTTATTGACTCTTAATAAAGCCAGTGTGTGTGTGTGTGTGTGTGTGTGTGTGTGTGTGTGTGTGTCTGACACCTTACATGTGTACACGTCTGGAGTGGACAACAGTGCTTCCCGATAACTGGAATGTTACAGGTTTGTTTCCAGGCAGCAGGATTAACCCACGAAATGAGACGACGGTCTGCAGGTCGGTGTTTCTTTTTAGGAGGGGGCGGAGCTAAAACAATTTGTCCTGATTGGTCGGGGGTGGTGAGCGCGTCTCCGGGGTCGAGGTCGGAGCCGGGGGGGCCTTTATCTTTACGCCCGGAGCCGGAATGCTGATTCCCTGATTGACTTTCAGGGGTGCGAGCGCAGCGCCCCCGGTGGACAGATGGGCTGAAACACACACTCAGGAACCTAATAAATCCCTTTGTGTGTGTGTGTGTGTGTGTATATATGTGTGTGTGTGTGTGTGTGTGTGTGTGTGTGTGTGTGCGCGCAGTCCCGGTGAACATCTGTCGGGTGGTAAACGTGAAGGAAAAAAAGGGGCCGGAAATTTAGAGATGATCAGAAACGGCCTTTATTAGAAACACGAGGAGAAATTCCGAAGGTGTTCCGGAGCTGAAGTCTGCAGGATCCGGAGGCTCGGCTACGGAATAGTGATGTCCTCCGCCAGGACATTTATCAGCTGCAGCAGCCAGGCTGGACGAGGGAAGCCATTACGAGAATTTAGCAGCAGTATTCCCGAGGCGGGGCAGGGGAAGGAGCGTAATCAGGAGCAGGATCAATGCGGGCTTAAATCTTCACACGCCTCTAAATAAGGCCGCCGCCCCAGCTCCCGACGTGATGGACGCCGGCGGGAGCGAAGGTCGCCCGGCTTCTGTCCGACATTTTCCGCGTTTAGGCCCCGCTCCGGTTAACCTCGGATTGGGAAATTCCGCCGGCGTTAAGCGAAAGCGGGGATAAGCGAGCGGCAGGTCGGGGGGGTATTTGGCCCCCGGACGAGGTCGGCGAGCGGCGCCAAGCGCCGTCCTTTAACCCCCGTTTGAGGGGCTTAGCGGCGTTTGGCTGCGGCCGGGAAGCGGGCAGCGGGAAGTCCGCTCCTGGCACCGCTGGAAGCGCCGCCAGATGGAGGACGGATAATTATAGCCGCGCTCCAGAGGAGCGACTGGACGGAACCGGGAGCAGGTCCGGTCCCAGTCCCAGGCGGGGGCCTCCCCGGGAGCGTCGGCGCGAGGCGGGTTGGAGGCGGGGCCTCCTGCGCCTCCCCCGTTCGTGTTTTTTTTTCCGGAGCGCTGACCGTAGACGGAGCGGGGACGCGTTTCTTCGGAGGCCATTAAGCTCAACATAACGAGCGCTGATGCATTTTTAACAGAGACCCTTGGCTGGGGACTCCACAAGACCAATTTAATCCTTCTCTCATTATGATTTAGAGAGCAGCAAGTGTGTGTGTGTGTGTGTGTGTGTGTGTGTGTGTGTGTGATTTATTCGCAGGCGGCCGTTGCTTCGCTCGTATTAGACCGGGATTCGCAAAACTCGCCCGCGTAATTATTCAGGCTCTCTTCCTCCGCCACCCGCGCGTCGTTATTACACCTGCGCGCGTTTAATGGAGGTAATGCGACACAACAACCGCGCGGTCGGGTGATGCATCAACACACACACGCACACGCACACACACACACACACACACACACGCACACACACACACACACACACACACACACGCACACGTGCGCGCGGGCCTGGACCAGAGGCCTTAAAGTCGACGATGAGGGATGAAAAACGCACCACCGGGGAAGGTTGTTGGTTCCATCGTTTATGTCGGTTTTATTAACGACCTACACACACACACACACACACACACACACTCACTCGTGCACACACACGCGCGCGCACACTCATGATTACCACTAAACAAACGCGGGACTGTCACCCAGGCCACTTGAGTAATCGCTTAATTGTCTCGCTAATTGACCAAATTGCCTTTAACGTGCGAGCGAGCGCGGGCCCGGCTTCGCCGCCCGAGCATCAATAACTCAGCGGCGTCGCCTTGATTTATTAGAGTAATTACGGTAATCAGACGAGGCCCGCTGGCAGCCGCATCATAAAACCCCCGGACCCTCCTCTGGTCTTAACACACACACGTGTGTGTGTGTGTGTGTGTGTGTGTGTGTGTGTGTGTGTGTGTGTGTGTGTCGGGGGGGCAACGGGAAGTGTACAGTGACCAGTAGGAATGACCGGTGCACGCTGGTGCTGCTCCCAGTCGCTTCCCTTTATCCATTTCAAAATGTAATCGATACGTGTGTGTGTGTGTGTGTGTGTGTGTGTGTGTGTGTGTGTGTGTGTGTGTGTGTGTGTGTGTGTTTATTTCAGCACAAGTAAATCAAACCCTATCTGGACGGCCGACGCCCACCGGAGTTAATCCGTCTTTGAGCGACTATAAATGACGAAAAAACCGCAATCCTTCAAAAGGGGAATCTCATTTTCGGGACCCGGAATCCTGCATAAATCCGCGTTTTCGCCCGTTCCCGTCCCGCCCGAGCGCCGGTGGTTCTTCGGAAGGAAGGAGCGAGTGTCGAGATTGAACAGGACAACCCTGGCGGGTGGGCGTCCCAGCACTAACTTTGTACTCTGTTACTTTTTTTTGGGGGGGGGGTAATAAACGATCCGAGGTTATCTCCCGCCGAGCGGACCGGGGTCGCCGCGGCGCAGTTAAGTTGATTTACGCGGGAACCGCGGCCGTGATTCATCGCCTCGTCATAAAGGTGGTTTAACAAAGGGGCCGACAGGGATGAGGGATGGCGGGCGGGGGGGGTGCGTTGGGGGGGGGCTGTTATAACTTCTGGGGAAGTAAAACCAAATGTGGGTTTTCTCCTGCTGATAAAGAACTCGCCATCAATCACCTGCTTCAAATGAGGATGACAGATATATTCCTACTCCGACGTTCTTTCATACGGATCGGGATGTCTGGAACCCCCCCCAGACCCGACGCCCCCCCCAACCGTTCCCGAACAGGTTCAAGATGAAGTCGGCGATAAAGAAGAATCGCGCGGTTCCGTCCTCCGGCCTTTCCGGAGGCCGAAGCGCTTTGACGAGCAGCTCCGGAAGATTTTCCAAACGTCTGAGCTCCGGGAACGGACGCTTTCAAGGACGGAGACCCCCCCCCACGACCCCCCCCGTCAGGGCCCGACGCGTCCCGACTGTATGCAGATGTGTTCCTGATGAGTGACAGCCGCCTGTGTGTGTGTGTGTGTGTGTGTGTGTGTGAGTGAGAGAGAGAGAGAGTCGTCACCGCGGTGACAGGAGGGTGACAGGCAGAGCCGGAGGACAAGAGGAAAACAAGGATTTTTATCTCTTCCCGGTCGGCGTTCCGGGAAGAGATAAAAACTTCCACATCCTGTGGGCGGGACCGACATCCGCCTACCTGGTCGGAGCGCCCCGCCTCCGACGCGGAGGCCCACGGCTAGGTCGGGTTTATGGAGTGATTTCCGAGTCGGAGCGTCAGCGGAGCCTCGTGGTTAACGTTCGGAAGCGGCTGCGCTCGTTTATTCCGCTCGTTTCTCCTCCGACTGCAACACTTCAAGGTAAACAAGAGTTTTAGGCGATTTACGACGGCATTAATGCGGCCCCTTCCTCCCGGGAACGAAGTTTTCCGCATAAACAGGAGCGGCCGCTCATTACGGCTCCCGCCAGCCACATCGGAGTCTCCCTAAAGAAAAACGGGAAACTTTGATATTCTGGGATGTACGACGTAAATGACAAAGTAATGTTTGCTAATGAGGATTTATTCTTCTCTCCGGGCCCGGATGTCGCCATCGCTCAAACGCCCGCTCCCGAAATCGGAATTCTCCGTCACGTCCGAGGCGCTTCCCGGCCTCGCTCTGGGATGTACCCGTCGCATTCCCGCTGGTTTCCTCTCCCCGGCTTGCTGGGCCCGTGGAAGCCTCGGACCCCGGGGCCCTCCCGGAGCGTGGCCCCTCCAGGCCGGAGCGCATCAATAAGCGGGAAGGGGCTTCGGAGGGGCGGCGTTCCCAGACAGTCGTGTCAAGATGAAAGACAAATGAAGAATAATTGACTCACAGCTCTCGACCGAAGGGATTAGTATGAGATCTCTTCCTCTTTCTCCCCTTCAATCTCCGTCCGTCTGGCTCCCTCCTCATCTGTCTCCCCCCCCTCACCCCTCACCCTCCCCCCTCCACTCCCCCCCGGAGCAGTGAACCCTGGAACCGTCCATTAATACCAACTGGAGAGAGGCGGAAAAGTTTATTGCAGACATCGGTAAACGTCGTTAGACGGACGGGAACAGAGCGAACCTGGTTAACGGAGTTAGACCAGAGTATCAGCCACACACACACACACACACACACACACACACACACACACACACACACTCGACACAGATATACATCCTGAAGTTTCTCCCGCTGCTGTGGTGTCTTTCGGAATGCCGCACATCATCTCGGAGGGCTGCTGAGACGCGGCGGCTCGTTCGTCAGCTAAACGAAGCGTGTGTTATTTGCAGAGTATCCGGCGTCACGCTGGGATGAACGCTGAGGCGGCGAAGAGGAGGAGGAAGAGGAGGAGGAAGAGGAGGAGGAAGAGGAGGAGGAAGAGGAGGAGGAGGAGGAGGAGGAGGAGGAGGAGGAGGAAGAGGAGGAGGAAACGCTGATGAGCTGTTTGTAATTCTGCCCTCAGCACAGCGGTCGTTACCGTCATTTAGCAGCAGCAGCTTTAAGGAGCGTCGAGGACGTGTCCGCCGCCTTCGGATGGAAGCCTCCTCCAGCTGAGGCCTCTTATCAGTCAGGGAAGCACTGAGGGAACTATTGAGGGAACCACTGAGGGAGCTATTGAGGCAACCACTGAGGGAACTATTGAGGGAACCACTGAGGGAACTATTGAGGGAAGCACTGAGGGAACTATTGAGGGAACCACTTGGGGAGAAACTGAGGGAACCACTGAGGGAAGCACTGAGGGAACTATTGAGGGAACCACTTGGGGAGAAACTGAGGGAACCACTGAGGGAACCACTGAGGGAAGCACTGAGGGAACTATTGAGGGAACCACTTGGGGAGAAACTGAGGGAACCACTGAGGGAAGCACTGAGGGAACTATTGAGGGAACCACTGAGGGAACTATTGAGGCAACCATTGAGGGAACCACTGAGGGAACTATTGAGGGAACCACTGAGGGAACTATTGAGGGAACCACTGAGGGAACTATTGAGGCAACCATTGAGGGAACCACTGAGGGAACTATTGAGGGAACCACTTGGGGCGGAACTGAAGGAACCACTGAGGGAAGCACTGAAGGAACTATGGAGGCAACCATTGAGGGAAGCACTGAGGGAAGCACTGAGGGAACTATTGAGGGAACCACTGAGGGAACTATTGAGGGAACCACTTGGGGAGGAACTGAAGGAACCACTGAGGGAAGCACTAAAGGAACTATTGAGGCAACCATTGAGGGAACCACTGAGGGAAGCACTGAGGGAAGCGCTGAGGGAAGCACTGAGGCAACCATTGAGGGAACCACTGAGGGAAGCACTGAGGGAACCACTGAGGGAACCACTGAGGCAACCATTGAGGGAACCACTGAGGGAAGCACTGAAGGAACTATTGAGGCAACCATTGAGGGAACCACTGAGGGAAGCACTGAGGCAACCATTGAGGGAAGCACTGAGGGAAGCACTGAGGGAACCACTGAGGGAACCACTGAGGCAACCACTGAGGGAACCACTGAGGGAACTACTGAGGTAAGCACCAGGGGAACTAGTCCACGCTGATGTCGCACTAGAGGCTCCCAATTCGCCGCACCGCCCCGATTGGTTGGATCTGCCCGCCGATCTCAGCTGGTGACGGCGGTAATTCCCTGACCCACGCCTCCCTTGCGACCGCCGCTGTGCTGCTCCGAGCATCAACCCACTTAACCACAGTCTTAGCCCCCCCAGGCAGGAACCACCTAACTGGGTGCTCAGTGATCTCACCCTCTCCCACTCCTCAACACCTTGAGTCGCCTCCCCGGGGCCCCGCAGCCCATTTGGAGAGGCGAACAGAGCGCCGCGGCCCTCGCGGGGCGGGACCCCCGCCGCGAGCGGCAGTCTGACTAAAGCAGCGATCCAAGCGTGGTCACACGTAGCTGCCTGGCGTCTATTTAAATGGCCGCCAGGTCTGCCGCCGCCGGAGGAGCTCCTCGAGATGGACGGATCTCATTATTTCCCCCCTGCTGACGCTCGGGACATCATTACGCCTCAAAGGCGCGAGTCCCCCCCGGCACCCGACCCCCAATACACAAAACATTAATAGAAAACGTCTGATGTTTGAGGGATCTGGATGACGTGGCGTCCGCATCAGACGCCGCGGACACGTGCGACTCATTAGCTGCCATGTTGTTTGATGTCCCCTGGAGTTGCTGGTCCGCGGTCGTCTCGTGAGGCCCCGACTCCGCTTGCATAGCCGTGATTTGTGTAATAAAGGATCGACCACAGCCCTAGAGGGTGCTCCAAACCTCTCGAATACACGATCCCACCCCTAGAGGGCGCTCCAAACCATTGGAATACAGGAACCTGCCCCTAGAGGGCGCTCCAAACCTCTGGAATACACGACCCTACTTCTAGAGGGCGCTCCAAACCTCTGGAATACACGACCCTACCTCTAGAGGGCGCTCCAAACCTCTGGAATACACGACCCTACCTCTAGAGGGCGCCCCAAACCGCTGGAATACACGACCCCGCCCCTAGAGGGAGCTCCAAAACGGTGGAGTACACGACCTCGCCCCTAGAGGGCGCTCCAAACCGCTGGAATAGACGACCCCGCCCCTAGAGGGAGCTCCAAAACGGTGGAGTACACGACCTCGCCCCTAGAGGGCGCTCCAAACCGCTGGAATACACGACCCCCCACACAAATGGGATGCTCCAAAGCTTTGAAATATGAGGTTTTGGGGAGCTAAAACGGAGCTTTCCGAGAGAGAAATTACCAAAACCGTGGTGTCAGAGGAGGAAGAGGAGGAGGAGGAAGGACGTGGGCCCCGGCGGAGGGGGGTGACAGTGAATGGAACTCTCGATGACACAGTGATCTTCACTCGGTATATCAAAGATGAACGGCTTAATTTAAATGCTAATTCCGGCCCCATTACTCTGCTACACACGCCGTGCTCGGCGGTTTTCAGTAAACTATTTATACGACTGGGAAGCTCATCTGGAGAGGGTCAGTCCTGGAGACAACCTGGAGTAACCTGGAGCCGCCATCACAGCTCGCTTCCTTCCGATTTGGTTTATTTCCCCCCAAGTGGGAACGGTGTGAAAGTTCCGACCAGGTGCCCGGGAAGAGCCGCAGTTTGGGAGGTTTTATTGCCGGGATTCATGCGATCCTCCCGACCGCATGAATTCTTTATAAAGGCAATAACGGACAACTTCACGAAGCCACCGCCCCGCAGTGATGTCACCGCGAGGGAGGAAGAGGAGGAATGTCGCTGAGGCCTGACGTCGGGGTTGATCCCCGAGTTTGAGGCCATCTCATTCCCGTTTCCCGCTGGGGGGGAAGTGAAGGTTTACGGTATATTATTAATGCGCGGAGGAGGAAAAGCACTCAAAGCCTCGTAAACACGTCGGCGTAAACCTTAGAAATAGAGTCATGGAATAATGGGATTATTGGGGATTATACGTCCACAGTTCCGGTCTTTATCCCAAGATAATGTACCTCCACGGAGCCTTTGTCCCTCACATACGAGACATTCAAAGGCATCCTGGGTAATCTATCCACCTCTTCTCCGAACAGCACGCATGTCATTAAATCCGCCATCTCAGAGGGTTATCCGTACGGCTGCTCTTCCCGTTTTGTTAAATGACGATTCCTGGTGGGATTGATCCCTTCCATAAGCACCGGGCTCTCCTCCTCGCGTTTGGAACGCCTCCGTTAACAATTAAGAAACTCGATACGTCACCAGCGTTGTTTCATTTTGACGGAATCTTCGTTCCAATCAAACGTCAGCACCCGGCGCTCCGGCTGCTGCCAAACCGCCCAAATCTGGAAATTCCGAGCGATTTAACGAGTCAAGCGCTGATCCTACGGAGCCCTCTGTTCCCTGGAACGGGGATGCGAGGAGCTGGAGCGCCATATGTTGTGCATCATCACCTTAAGCAGAAGCATGTGCGGCGGCGAACGCGGCGAGCGCGCGCCGGAGCGCCTCTTAAACGTTTTTCCCGTGGACGTAATCCAGACCCGCTTTACCCAAGTCGGTCCTCTTCCCTTTCGGAATTCTCTCGGAGTGCTGGATAAGCGGGAAAACTTTAGGATTTTGATCTGCATGCCGATCTCGCCTCCGGAGAATCCTAATGAATCTCCGCGCTCCCCTGGAGCTCATCGCTCACGGCCAAGGTGACACCACCTGGCTGAGGTGAGGCCCTCCTCCGCCCCCGCCGCCGCCCCCGCGCGTCACGCTCCATCGGCTCGCCGGCTCAAAGTGATTGACCCGGGCGGGAAATCTTTACGGAGCTCACGCCTGGATAGAGAAGGAGAGACGTCGGCACATCAAAGCGTCGGCGCCGCCGCCCGCTCATGCATGCTAATGCGGCGCCCAAGGTCGCGGCGAGTCGCTAAGTGACAGCTCAATCCGGCGGGAAAAAAAACGCATCGTTTCCGCGGGAACAGCTCCGCTGTTGTTGTTTACAGGTCGGAATCGTCGCGATTCCCGCACACCTGCCATCACAGCCGCTCTGGAACGATTACCCTCGTTACCCGGCACCGGCGGCGTTCCCGGTGATCCGCAGCGAACCCCCCTTTGGTCTTTCCCGGTCGGGATCATCCCGACTCGATTCCCCGCCTGCTAATCGAGGCCGGCCGCCGCGGCCGATAATCTCCACGGGCGCGTTCGCGATTACCATTTTGAATGTTTTCCCTGCCCGCCGGCCGTCGCCGCTCGGCGGGAACGGGGCGATCGCTGTCCCGGGCCCGGAATCTTGAAGTATTCATTACTTCTCCGATGGAAAAATAATAAATATCGCACATGCTAATAGCCCGCGTTGATGAGAACAAAGGCCTCCGAGTCTGTCGCGTAATTGCATCTGAAGTGTGTGTGTGTGTGTGTGTGTGTGTGTGTGTGTGTGTGTGTGTGTGTGTATGTGTTTCCAAGGTCGTCTCAGGGGCCCGTGTCCGGCCGGACCCCACGCTTCCCGTTCACGCAAGACGGCGTTTGATTTGTCCGCGGCCACGTCGGCCCCGTGAATTAACACCCCCCCCACCCACCCACCCACCCGCACTTAAGAGCCCTCCACCCTCGAAACGCAGCGTTCCCGGAGTGGAGTGCGAGTCGCGCCACCGATCTTTGTTGGGGGAGCGCTGGGGGTTTATTTCATATCATGCTTCATAAAGCAGCACTAAACCTGGGAGGGCGCGCAGTCGGGAGGAAAACACATCGCGGGCCGCCGAGATCTTCCGACGTGGACGCTCCTCCGACTCCCCGGCCTCACGCCAAGCGTTAAATCAAAGACGCGGGGGCCGGCTGTACGCCGGGCCCGAGATTAGTGCAGGGAAAATGATTCCATGTTAATTGGAAAAAGAAACCCAACCGCACCTTCGAAGCACAAACCTATTACGGAGCCGGAGAGGAGGAATTGAAAATGTTATGAATACAAATGACGGCGAAGTTCCGGAGCGAGGGGGCTGAACTTCTGATGGATGGGGGCGTTGGGAACGTTTCTGGGATGGAACGGCACCTGGCGGCCCGGGGGCCGGGGTGCAAATCAGCCCCGCTGGCTGTTTTCCCAGTAGGTCGACGTATTGAGGGCCCGCTGACATTCCCGGCGCTCTGATGCCGGGTGAGTTATGGGAGCGACTTCCTACCGCGGAGCGGGAACTGACATTTCCCTGAGTTACGGCGCACAAATCAGAGAACGCGGGATCATTACGGGCCGATGACATAATGTAATCAGGCATCTGCCTCCTGTTACGGGGGCGTGGGGGGCCTGACATTTAGCTTCTCCAGGCGGAACGTCGGGAATATCCAATGCTCCAAACGTGGCAGAGGGCCGCCGGGGCGGACGCGCCTCGGCTCCGGAGGACGCCGACCCCGTCCACCGGCCTCACGCGGAGGTCAAAGGTGAGGCTCCGTCGGCAGAAGGCGGGCGGATCCGTCGGTGCCGACGTTTGGGCCCAGGTGTGCTGGAAGAGTCGCGACAGCATGAAGGATCGGACGGGTCACGTGACCTCCTGATGTTCTCCTGACTCTCTCCCAACTCTCCCCTGATGCTCTTGTCATGTTCTCATGCCTGATGTTCTCATTATGTTCTTCTGATGTTCTCCTGATGCTCTTGTCATGTTCTCGTGCCTGATGTTCTCCTAATGTTCTCATTATGTTCTCCTGATGTTCTCCTGATGCTCTTGTCATGTTCTCGTGCCTGATGTTCTCCTAATGTTCTCCTGATGCTCTCTCAACTCTCTCCTGATGTTCTCCTGATGCTCTTGTCATGTTCTCGTGCCTGATGTTCTCCTAATGTTCTCCTGACGTTCTCCTGATGCTCTCTCAACTCTCTCCTGATGTTCTCCTGATGCTCTTGTCATGTTCTCGTGCCTGATGTTCTCCTAATGTTCTCATTATGTTCTCCTGATGTTCTCCTGCTTCTCGTGTCGTGTTCTCCTGCCTAATGTCCTCCTGATGCTCTTCCAACTCTCTCCTAATGTTCTCCTGCCTGATGTTCTAATATTCCCCTCATGTTCTCCTGACATTCTCCTGACGTTCTCCTGATGCTCTCACAACTCTCTCCTGATGTTCTCCTGCCTGATGTACTCCTAATGTTGTCATTATGTTATGTTCTCCTGCCTGATGTTCTCCTAATATTCCCCTCATGTTCTCCTGACATTCTCCTGATGCTCTCCCAACTCTCTTTTAATGTTCCCCTGATATTCTCCTGATGTTCTCCTGATGCTCTTGTCATGTTCTCCTGCCTGATGGTTTCCTAATGTTCTCCTAATGCTACCCTCATGTTCTCCTGATGCTCTCCCAACTCTCTCTTGATGTTCCTGTGATGCTCGTGTCATGTTCTCCTGCCTGATGTTCCCCTCATGTTCTCCTCATGTTCCTCTCATGTTCTCCTGATGTTCTCCTGATGCTTTGGCTCCTCATCCTCAACAGACCCAGCCCAACAGAACCTCTCCGGTGTGCCTATTCCCGTGTTTTCCCCCCGTTTTAAATCCTCGTCCTAATGAAGTCTGTTTGGTTTGCCAGCACCTTCCAGCTGATCTCAGACCAGCGTCTCTGCGTGTTCAGGCCGTTACCTGCACATCTGCCCCTCCCCCTCTGAACGCAGCCCCGAAAACATAAACCACGCCTGCAGTTATTAAACAAATAAATCCCTTAACGGGATGTTGGAGTTAATGAGGAAGCCACCAAGACCCTCCATTAACTTTGAAACAAAGCACATTAAGGCGGCCCGAGCCGAAAACGAAGGTGTTTTTCCGGGAGAACATCTGGGGCGGAATGTGACGGAGGAGCTGAGGGCTAATTAGAGGTGTTCCAGGAGGTGCGAATCAATCTTCAGGTCAGGGCAGACGGCCCCGGTGCATGCTGGGAAACGATTTGCCTCCCGAAACACACAACCTCCAGAAACGTTGTCGCGCGCCCCGGCGCGGAATAAGAAGCTTTCTGGCCAAATCTGAGCCGAGCCGCCGCCCCCCCGCAGACAGCAGATTTAATCATCGGATGATGGCTCCTCCACGGCCGTTCTCCGGGCCGACGAGGATCTCGGAGAACATTGGGAGAAAATGGAAAAGCGTGCAGAGGTGGAGGCCCCGGCTGAAAGGTTGGGCTCGTACAGTTAATTCAGGCTGACAGGGTGGGAGATAAAAAAGGGTTTCTGTCTCTGCAGCCCAGCAGAAGGCCAACCCTGTCCAATCTGGGTGATGGCGGGGGGGGGGGGCTGCCCCCTCCCTCCCCCGGAGGAAGGGTGAGGCAGGAGCGCGAGGGACCGTCTTTATTGAAGGTGAAAAGTTGCGATGTTTTCCGAGTGGACGGCCTCAAGGGCAGCTGGCGAGAGATTAGAGGATGTTATTAGAAGGCAATGGGCTGTACCCCCTCCCCCCCGCCCGCTTTAAAGGCCGCCGAGCTCCACCGTCCAACCTTTAGAGCCCAGCTCCTCCCGGGTAAGCTGCTCGTGGGGAATTAAAGATGAACGTCCTCATGTTGGGTCGCCTCATTTGAATATGCAGATGAATTCCGTATTTAAAACTCCGACAGGTGTTCCGATGCTAATTCCCCTTATAAATAGGCAAACGCGCCCGACCCCCCCCTCAGTGACTTACTGCGCAACCCCTGATATTTCCCCACGTTTTAGCAGAGCAAATCCGGGGAGATGATGGATCGCTTCCCCGGAATCCAGACGTCAGACGCCTGTTCGTCACGGAGACGCTAATAAAAAGGTCGGAATTTCCGATGTAGCGGAGCCGCTGATCTGGTTCTGATGGGACCTGATTGATGAGCCAATACCCGCTCCCTCGGGATCGATGGATCGCCCCGACTTGAATGTCAGGGGGCGTCGCTTCTTCGTCGCCCCCCCGTTGGGATCCGTCCGCTCTGGATGCGAGGGTGGGGGGGTTCGTGGGGGGGGGTCGCATCTGGCGGCACCCAGATCTATCTGAGCGATCAGACGGAGCTGGCGAGGCATCACACGCCGACCTCTGCGCTCAGCGGGAGCCTGGAGGAGGGCGGGGGGGGCGCGTGCAGATGGTAGATAACCCACCGCGAGGCTGACTAAACCCCCACGATTTCCTCCTTCCTGTCCAGCCTGGAACGGGATTATCTCCAGGCCCACACGGGCCGGCGGGACGTTTGGTCCGAGTTCAGGGCCGAGCCCGCTCCCTCGCCACCGCCGGGGGGGTTCGGCTTTTGTTTGAAAACAAAGGGGGAAATCTGCCGTTCCTCAGAGGGAATCTCCGCCCCCTGCGCGTGCGTCGTTCCTGCTGGCGTTACCAATCGGAACGCAGGCTCAGGTGATCATGTGACCCCCACAGGTGAGACGCTTCCAGAGCTCTGGTTTGGATCAAAACCACCTGGAGTAGATCACCTGACCGGGTATCGAGGTGTCCCTATTAACCCACAGACCCTGAGCAGATGTCTATCAGGGAGAAACCCTGAGCAGGACCAGCAGCAAAGGAGGGAGACGGCGGAGGACTGAGCCTTAAATAGACCGAGGGGGCGGAGCCAACGTGCCACAGGTGCGACTGAAAGGGGGGCGGGGCTGTCAGGGCACAGGTGAGGGTGATGGATCCTTTAATAGATCGAGGGGGCGGAGCCAATGCCACAGGTGCGACTGAAAGGGGGGCGAGGCTGTCAGGGCACAGGTGAGGGTGATGGACCCTTAAATAGACCGAGGGGGTGGAGCCAATGTGCCACAGGTGCGACTAAAAGGGGGGCGAGGCCGTCAGGGCGCAGGTGAGGGTGATGGACCCTTTAATAGACCGAGGGGGCGGAGCCAACGCGGCGCAGGTGCGACTGAAAGAGGGGGCGGGGCTGTCAGGACACAGGTGAGGGTGATGGACCCTTAAATAGACCGAGGGGGTGGAGCCAACGCGCCACAGGTGCGACTGAAAGGGGGCGGGGCTGTCAGGACACAGGTGAGGGTGATGGACCCTTAAATAGACCGAGGGGGTGGAGCCAACGCGCCACAGGTGCGACTGAAAGGGGGGCGGGGCCACCGTCAGGACACAGGTGAGGGTGATGGACCCTGGAACGCTGGGAAATACCAAACAGACGTGGGAAAAAAAAGGACAAATGAGGGAAAACTGCGACCTAATCTGAGGAAATCAGCGTCTTTGGGTGTTTAATAAAGAGTAAATTGTCGTCTGACTTATCTGAGTCGCCGCATCGAGAAGGCGAAGCGACTGTTTGCTGGGTCAGCGAAGGTTTTTATTTGCCGGGCAGCGGAGCGTCTGTGTAAAGAACACTTCCCGGGAACGCCGGGATGCAAAGGCAATATTTGAAAGTCGTAAAGATTTATGAGGGCGTCCCGCTCCGCCGGGCCCCGAGGCCGCTCCGCCAGCCGGGCGGCGGCGGCGGCGGCGGGAGGCGTAACACAACAGGAAGTGGGCGTGAGCGCTCGTCCCGGGTTTAATACCGAGTCATTATCCGCTTGCTCCCTCCGTTTACAGCCGCCTCCAGCGCCGCCGGCCCGGAAGATTACTCCGCAGTCCTGGCGGTTTAGAGGATCCGCGGCGATTCCATCAGCACCGGGCCTCCCGATCAATACGCCAATAATCCCCCGCTTCCCTCCCCCCTGCCCCCCCCCTTGCTGGGCCCGATGTGTGAGGTGGAGCGCCCCCCCTCCTCCCTCCCCTGATCCCACCTGGATCTCTTCTTCTCCTCCTGAAGTCCAGGAGAGAACCCCCCCCCCCCACGCTGCACCACTTCCTGCCATCCGCACTGGCGTTCCCGATGATCGATAACCCCGATGCCCCCCCCTCGACGTTCCCGGGGGAGGAGGAGCGGAGGCGAAGGGGAAGCTTCCTGGTGCTTCCAGACCGTCCAGATTCCGGCTCAGCTGATAGAATTTGGGATTTGCGAAATCCCTTTATTGCCGTGGTGGAACCGCTGTATTATTACAGCTTTTTCCTGTAAGCCTCATTCTCCATAGAGGTGAACAACGCGCTCCCAGCCAGGATGAAGGACTCCACATCCTCGCCCCCCCCCTCAACATTCACGCCATATTTACTTTGGCAGGCGGCTCAAACGAAAACGCGTAATCCCGCCGCGCGCCGGTTCGTGGAATCCTGTTTTAGCACCGGGAGCGGCGAGGCCGTTCAGGGCAATTAAAACCTCTGTTATAAGAGAGGGAACACCTCCTGGTGGGGTCTGAGGGCAGAGCGAGGGGGGGCGGGGCCAAAGATCAAGGCTGAAAGGCCTGCACTCGCATCAAAGCAACTTTCTCTTTGCAGATTTCGCTGCTAGAAAGTCAGATTATTTTCACTTACGGCGTTTTTTTTTTTAATAGTTACAGAAACTTTTCGCACGTTTACTCGTTTTCCCTGACGTAAAGCGAACTTACAACTTCCACTGTTCGATATTTTTAACACTTTTTAACACTGAGAGTGAAAAAAAACCAACAAAAACAGGCGTAGGCGTTCAAACCCGTGTTCTTCTCCCAGCTCTGTATACGTGGTATTTTCATGTTTCCTTTAAAAGTGCGGCTCATCCATTAGTAATAACTCACCACTGCAAACATCTGGACCATATTTACAGCCCCTTCAAACGGAATGGCTAATCCGTTGCATCACGTCCGCGCCTTCAAACGCCGGTGGAGGCTAATTATTTGTAATTAGGAGAGTTTTTGTTGTTGAAGGCGTAAACAAAGAAAACGTCTGAATTCAGCAAACAGTGGAGCCCGCGGGCCGGCTCCGCTGGGATTATCGGCGCCTCCGCGCGGATGATGCAAGATTATCACGCGCACATGTGGAGATACGTCAAATTAGAGCTCGAAACCGATAACGCGTTTTTTCGCGACCCTTCAGAGTAATTAAGAACTTTTATTGCGGGATAAAAACGCGTAATTAAAACAGCACATTGGCGGTTTTGCGACGGCTTCGTTAACGTCTCGCCTGCTGGAAATCGTCGGATATCGGGGAGGTTTTCCTCCGTCTCCCGTTCTGACATTTAAAAGACGTTCCTGAGCCAACAGAGCTAATCAGGGACAGACGGCGCCGTCAAATTGTGCTGTCTTTTCTGTTTAATACTGATATTTTTCCTTTAATTAGGGAGCACACGGGAAGAGCGAACGTTACTGAGGCGCCGCGGCTGCGTTCGGCTTCGGTTCGTTTCAGAAAGGACGTCCCGGAATCTCCGTCCTTCCCGAGGTCGTTCTCCCCGGATCTCAGGGATGTCTCCCAACGTCTCCGGCGGAAGTTGCTCCATGAGTGTCCGGAAGCTGCGGCGCTCTCGTCTGAGTCGGGAAGCGTGAGCCTGAAAATCGGGAACAGCAGAGGCCCAACGGTCGGATCTGGGAATGTGGGAACGGAGGGCCCATTTAGATCGTTTTGATCCGTCGTTTTGTTGTTTTTAACTTATTTCCAGGTGGGAAGGAGGGAGTGAAGGTCAAATATTTCCGTCTGTCTCCTCGCGTGTGTGTTGTTTGTTTTCCCAGTGAGGAAATTCCAATATTTTCCTGTCACAGTTCCCAGCGTGAACGCGTCTCCGCGGGCGAAGCGACACGGCGAGAGCAATTTAGCGCACTCGCCGGTCGGCCTAATCTTCAGAGGACGCCTTTATTGCCTCGCTCCGTCCACGCAGGGTCTGTCCGGCCCGGAACGCCGCCTGAAGTGCCAGATTACCACCTGTCAAGTCAACCGTCGCCGCGGCGACAGGGCCGAAGCGGCGGCGCTGCGTTTACGGTTGTTTAAAAGGAGCCTCGGGACGTCGATGGTGACCAAAGATTATCATCCGCACGGCTCACGTGGTGTTTAATCCGGGATTATTAATAAGGTCGGGCGTGGAGTCTGGGCCGCAGGACGGGAACGCGGCCTCGGGGGGGAAGTGTGGATGGAGGGGTTTGGGATCCGGAGCCAAGGTCCGTCCCGTCCGCCAGCCCTTCTCATCCCATTGTCTTTTTCCCCGTCTCTTTTCCCGCCAGGATGCAGCTCTTCGGAGGAGGAGAGCGCCTGCTACCCGGCCAAGTCTGTGATTTCCCGGGACTCGCACCCCAAAGTCGCCAGCGAGGGGCTGAAAAACGCCCAAAAAAAAAAAAAAAAAAAAAAAAAACGACGGGAGGGGGAGGGGGGATCATGTGGATACTGGTTGGACTGATCCTACGAGGTTTGTCTCCCACTCTCAGCTCAAATTTACGTTTAAACCTTCAGATGTGACGACGTATTTTAAGTGTTTCTACAGATTAGTGGTATACAAGCCACGCCCCCTGCTGTACCGTAGCCCCGCCCCTGCGCTGCCGTAGCCCCGCCCTTATCTCCATCCGTAGCCCCGCCCCCGAGCACATTATCACATCATCACTCTTCATTACAGGAGCGCAAACGAGGGCTTGTAAACACAAAAAAACAATCGCTTGTGAAAGTCGCCGACACCCCCCCCCCGCCACCGCCGACGACCTCCCGTCTCACCGTCCTCGGCGTTTATTTCCTCCGGGTCCTCCTGCGAGCTAATGGAGGCTGTCGTGATGAATGTGCGCGGCGGCGTTCCCATTATTAAAGCGAATATTACACCTGCGCGCGCCCGCTCCATCATAATCTCACGCCATTAATCCTGCCCGCCGCCGGGCTTCTCTCCGCCTCCGTCACCGACGGAGACGCCGTCGTTGCCCGCAATCCGGGCCTAATTTTACGGGATTCATCATCCCTTTTCCCATTCAGACGACACAAAGCGCCGGCGTGCTAACGAAGGGACCTGATGACTGAAACAAAGGAAAGTTTTAATTTTATTTTTATTGTTGCGAGTCACTAGCGGTCTGGCTCGAGCGCGCGTTGGCAGAAGACACAATCGGGCGCGGGGCTTTGTCAGAGCGACAGAAGTTTCCTGTTGTTTCCTAGCAACAGCCGGAGACCGGACTCTCCGCGGAAAGTTGGTCTACTCGGGGAAAAAAAAAAAAAAACGAGCTTTCCCTCTCATTCGCTGTGTTCGCGGGAACGCCGCGCCGTCGCCAAGTACTCGGGCTTCGCGACGGCGGCGTAGACGAGGCGATGCCTCATCGCGTGGGCTCCGAACTCGACGTCGTGTGATTAAGACGGCATCGAGGCGTAAAGGTCAGCGCGGGACTCGCTCCGCTCTGAGGGATGGCGACGACTCGCCCCGCCTTGACTTCCCCCATGCCGTCGCTCCGTCCCCTCTGACTTCCGCCCCGGAAGGCTGCGGCGTTCCTGCGACGCATCCGACTTTTGTTTGTTTCAGCTGCTTGAAGCCGATTGGCCGGTTCTGGATTCTCAGGCCCTGATTGGCTGTGATGGATCAGCTGACCTGCTGGGTGCTCTTCCTTCATGTAAAGGCCTTTTTAAAGGCGTCTGGAGCCGATCGTTTTTTGGTGTTTTTCTCGGTTTTTCACGTATTTTACATCCTCGGAGGCGTCATTCTTCGCCGTCTGTCGCTGGCGTGTTAACTGGACGCGTTCCCACGCCCCCCACCCCCCTCCACTTCCCACCGCATCAGCAGAAGATCCCCGACGTGCTCGGTTGCTCGGTTTGTCGGAGCAGCAGAGCGAAGGGAGGCATCCATCGCCCGCCTCCCTCGTCCCTCGTTTGTTCTCTCCGGATCCAAACAGCAAATCCGCTGGAACAATAAACACCCCCCCTTCCCCCCCCCGCCCCTGATTGGACTTTAACGAGGACGTGAAAATATTTGTCCGGACTCGCCGAGCTGGCCCGCTCTGCGGCCGCCTGGCGTGCGATGTTCGCGCCTCTCGATCAAGAGGGCGATTGTTCGGAGGAAATGGCCCGTTTCGCCCCGACGCGGCTCTGGATGCTTAGCAGATGTGCGGCTGCTGTTTTATTTGTTTTTTTTCCCCCCTTCCGCTCGCCGCGTCCTCGCGGGCTCGCCCGGTTATTACCAGCACCTGCAGCGTTCCGATAACGCGGCTGGATTTCGTCCTAATGGAGGTGGAACGGGACATTCTCCTCCACCTGTTCCCCGAGTCATCATCGCCGCGGCCGACAAATGGCGGGAAATCAGCTTTGGCTCGATTGGGCGCCGTTAACGCCGCTTCCTCTGATTGGACGTTTAAAAAGAAAAAAACAAATAAAAAAACGTCCTCCAGCTGTTCCCAAATGTCACCTCGCGTCCTGCGGCTGACTTCAGATCAGTTTTACAGCTCCGCCTGCCGCTAATTAGCAGGAAAGTCATAAACTCACACAGGCAGAAACACCAAGGCCCCCCCCCCAACCCCCCGAGAACCCCCCTAGAACCCCCCCAACCCCCCTAGAACCCCCCCACCACCATCAGGGGCTAATTTATTAAAGATAAATGCAGTTGATCCAAACCCTGACAGGATGATGAATGCCAGGAAGAACGCCAGTCTGTGTTCTGCATGGACGGGTTCAGCTCTCTTCATCCCGCACGCCGTCACAAGCCCCGCCCCCCCCTCCCTTATCCGCCTTGAAGGAAAGTTCTCCCTGGAATGTTTCCGGTTAATATTAAACGGTGTAATTAAACTCGGGCCGGACTCCGGCTGCGATAACGTCCGGTGAACCCGCGCCGCCCTCCGTCTTCGCCGAGGTTAAATGGACTCAATCGAGGCGCCGCGTCCTTGAGCGAATATTTTGTAAAGCTCATTATTTTGCCGTTTAAAGAGCAGCGGCCTTAATTAATTTCCTGTTACGGGACAAAGTGGATGACATCTCGAGCGAGCAGCCGCAGACCTTTACGCTCGGATTACAACCTGCAACGCACAAATACGATTAGAGGCCGAGGGATCGGCGCCGCTTAGACGCGAAGTTTTGAGGAAGACGGATCGCCGAGGAGCCGCTCAGGAACTCCGCGTCCTCCGGCGGCGATTATATTTTGATTAAATTTAATGTGTTTGCCTGGAAACTCACCTTAAAAACCTGGAAGACCTTGAGACCACAAGCACGTTTGTAGCCACGGTTCCACAGAGACCACGAGATCTCGCGGAATCCTGATAAAAACGTTCACCTGGAAACAGCCTGGAATGGGCCTGGAATGGGCCTGGAAAGACGATTCCTAGATAAATAAGGCCAATAAATCAGACCGAACAAATCATCTGAGCATCCTTCCCGTGTTTTCTCTCACATTTTAACTAAGAATAAACACTCCTGGCTGCTGTTAAAATCATATTTTTATGTTAATTTGAATTCTCCACCTGACAAGAGGGAAAAAAAAAATCACTTTCCTTTAAACTCTGCGGGATCTTCCCACACAAAAGAGGTTTCTTTCTGGTTATTTTCGCTCCGCCGTGCCCTGATTTCAGAGTTTGATCGAGCAGCAGTCAGATCCTGCGGGCTTCAAGGATGCGGCCCCGGCCGGTCCGGGATCTTCTGGAAGTTCCCGGCGTTCCGCGACGTTATTCCCAGAGGTTAAAAACGCTGGTGGTGGGATGCAGGGCAACGTTTCGCTTCCGCGTCCCGCCACCAGGGGCCTGTCGGATGAACTGCGCAGGAAACATCTGAAGCTCGGGGGAGGAATTAGCCCGTCGGTCGGAGCCGGAGAAGTCGGAGTGAGATGATTACGTGTTAATAACGCTCGGTGGGCATCGTTAGACCATCGGCGGAAACCAATTAGCCTCAATTCCGCAGTCCTTCTGACAGGAGGGAGCACTTCCAAGGAGCGTTCTAAAAACAGCCAAAGGAGCTACGCAGGCGTGGACAACAAACTCCGACCGTTCAAACGTTTCCCGACCTTCAGCTCGGAACGCCGGGTAAATGAAAAGAAATCGTGGCAGAGCGCGTGATGGGAGAAGGTTTTCCGGGCTTCTCACCTTGTCAGTCGTCTCTTACTGGGGTGGGGGGTCCGGAGGGAGCGGACACGCCGCCGCCTTTACCTTCAGAGGAAAAGTTCAGATTAAAATAATTCGCGGAAGACGGGGAATATGTCGGGCTTTGAATGAGGCGACCTTTTCTGTCACGGCTTACAACGGCCGACGTCCTTCGAAAGGGAATGAAAGTCGCCGGGATCGGTTTGATTTCCCGACGCGCCCGCGGGGGCCGGCGGCAGGAACGCCGCTCCTCGAGAATCACGGAGGCACGGCGTGAATCCACCGACACCTGGGGGGGGGTCCAGGGTCAGGAAGTGGAAACGGAAGGTACAAATGGCGCCTTGGCATGCCTTCTCATCGCCTCGACCTCGTGTTCGCCCCCCCCCACCCAGAACTTAAATGTTAAAATGTTTAACCTTTCCATTTCCCTCCCTGCAGACGACGTTTGACACCAGCGGTCGGGCTCCGGCGGCGAGGAGAGGAGCCCTTATCGGGCTAACGAGGCTCCCGCCTGGGGCGCTCCGGAGACTGGGAAAACTCAGGGATTTCAGAGGCTCCGGGGTCGGCGGAGGAAAACCCGAGAGCCCGAGCGCGACAGCAAACACCTCCAGGAGCGGGAACGCACCTTTCCCCAAGCGCGGCGTTGGTCCGAGTTCCGCGGCGCTCCACTAGGGGGCGCCTCCACAGAGACAGTCGGTGGGCCCTCGGCTACGGGCGAGGAGCGGCCTCCAACGCGAGCGAGCGCCGGAGCGCCGGAGAGAGATCGGACGCGGCCCGGGCGGCGCTCCAGCCCGTGCTGGTCCACCAGGAACGCTGCTTTCACCGCGGGGATTCACATGTTGAAACAATGAGAGCCGCAAACAGCCCAGTTTCAATTACGCTGAAATATTTTACACATGAGGCAGCAGTTTGGCCGTCTGCGGGGGCGGGGGGGTCGAGGGGGGTCGGGGGGGGGCGTACATCAAGGCAGCAGGTAGCGCCGCGGCGCGCCTGGAAGGCCCCGCGGAAAGGCTGGAAGGCGGCGGGCGTTAATCTCGCCCCGGTAAAATCGGAGAGAGGGAAAGTTTAGGGGTTTTATTTTACAGCTCTGTCATCATCCAGAAGTAGAAGGCCATAAAATCGGGCGCGTTACTCAGCGCACACGCCCACGGGACGCTCGTTAAAGCGGATAACGCTAAACGCAGTCCTGGCATGCGCTGCGGTCCGGCCGTGGTGGCCAGATGGATGCGGAGGGAAAACCGTCCCTCCTCGCAGCGCCGAGGTTCCCGTTTCACACTCCGACTTTCACTCAGAAACGTTGATGCCCCAACACGAACGAACGAAGGCGGGAGCGAGCGCGTTGACTGGGTCGGACGCAGAGGTCCTGGGAAACACACCTGGACCCTTCCGTCTCAATCCAGAACCGATTTAGGGATAATAAACAGGGAGAACCGGTCCCTCTGAACCAGGTATGAAAAGACTCCTCCATCCCCTCTAATGAGTCCGGAGCGTCTTCATTACGGAAAACAGATTTATTCCCATTAATCAGCAGATTAGGGGGCGTCTCCGAGCCCGGCGGAGGCCTACGCGAGGGCAGCTTCCTCCCTCCGACCTCCAGATTATTATTGTTGGGCTCCAGACTGGAGGGAGGTTCTGGCAGGATTACCCATAAACCCGTCATCCCAGTCCCAGCTGAGTCAACACCCAAACCACGTCCCAGTCCGCTCGCTCCTTAAAGCAAACGCGCCTCGCGCCCGCGTCCCGTGACGTTGACCTAGACGGGGGGCGTCGGGGGAGCGGGATCGGACTGGGACGGTCTGGCCGCAGCCCTGACACTATCGACTGGATCATCTCTGCTGAGAATCAGATCCCTTTCGCGACCTTCACCAGATCCTTATCGCACAAAAAACCCTACTGTGAGTCAGTGGGGGTGAGGCTGCTGGTGTGTGTGTGTGTGTGTGTGTGTGTGTGTGTGTGTGTGTGTGTGTGTGTTCTTGTACTTGCTACACTCTAATACCAAAGTGAGGACCTTCTGGTTGGTCTTCACTAATTCAAAGGACTGTGTGAGGGTGAAGACCTGGTTTAAGGTTGAGGTTAGAGCTGGTTGAGGTTAGTTGGGGTGGTTAGGGTTGGGGGGGGGTCTGGGGAATGTGTGGTGTGTGTGAGTCCTCACAAAGATAGAAATATGAGCATGTGTGTCGCTGTACTTGCGATCATGTTCTACAAAGTGAGGACATTTTGTCTGGTCCACAGATTCAAAGAACTGTGTGAGGGTCAAGACCCGAGTTTAAAGTTGGGGTTAGAACTGGGTTAGGGTCAGAGGTCAGGGGGCAGATAGGATGGCTCAGAGGTCAGGGGGTCAGATAGGATGGCTCAGAGGTCAGGGGGTCAGATAGGATGGCTCAGAGGTCAGGGGGGTCAGATAGGATGGCTCAGAGGTCAGGGGGTCAGGTAAGATTGGTAGGGGAAGGGGCTGAGTCATACATTATGTCTATAAAAGATAGGTACAGGAGGGTGTGTGTGTGTGTGTGTGTGTGTGTGTGTGTGTGTGTGTGTGTGTGTGTGTGTGTGTGTGAGTGATGTGGTCTGAACTCTCCGTCAGCCGTTCCCCGGAGGTGAAATCCATCCCAGGACTGATTATTATTTTGGATTTTTGACTCGTTGCCGTGCTGTAATTGTTGCCTTTGTGGACAAACGTATAAAAACTACATTAAACAAGAATTTCCTGCCAAAGAACGGAGGATCCAGGCCGCCGCCGCCACCCCGCCCTGCGCCACGGCCCTCCGACTAAAGTGAATTCTGCATTACGGCTTCATTCACTTAGGCCTGGGCGAAGATTTATTCATATAGTTCCTGGTTTCCAGAACAATTTCCGATCATGTAAAGTAAGTAAAATTCATATCCATTAAGGGATCTGCAAAGGTGCATAAATCACTTTAATAAAACTGTCACACTCGATTTTTGATTTATTAAAACAAAAGGAGCGCCTCCGCGTCCCGCTCAACTCCATGTTGTGTCGTCGCCGTGGGAACGCTTTATGATTTAAACATAAACAGCAACAAAATGCTGCCAGATTAGCATTTTTGTTTGATTCAATAGTCGAGCGCGCCGCGAGGCCCCGTGGCAACGATTGACGGAACACGACTTTAATCAATTCGAGCGTTGTCGCGGCTGAACGCGACAACGTTTTCAACAGCGGTATCTGTCGTCGGCGCTCGATGGAACACCGCCGGCGTTTCCACGGCGGCGAGACGGGGACGCATCAATCACGCCGCGACGCGACCGGCCCCCGCGGGGATCGGGTTCGGGGGGCGGAAGCGCGAACGCGCCGTAATCCAAGACGGATGAAAACGTGTCTGGGAGCTGAAACCCGAGGCCGCAGACCGTCCTCAGATTAACCTGATAATCTCTTCCTGCCTGATAAAGTCTCCCCGGAATGAAAAACATCGGAGAGGGAGGGAAAGGGACCTGGGATTGTCGGGACAATGGAGCGTCTGTGGTGAGGCGATCCGTCAGGAGGCGATACGAACTGATGAGTCAGCCGCCGGAGGACCTTCATCTAATTTCTGTGACATCACCAGGACCACACAGGAAGGGGGGGGGGGGCAGGTTAGGGGGTTGGAAGCAATAAAGTTATTAAATTCGGTATTTGGGCACAGTGTGCGACCCATAGCTAAGCCCCGCCCCCTCCACTCACGATGAATTTTGGAGATTATTTTTTAATCGTCTTTTATCGTTAGTTTGGTGCTATGGTGTTTAATATTCGCTCAGCACAAGATTGAATCCAGCGTTTGATATCGCGAAAATTTACAGATAAGTTAACGAAGGGAAGCTGCAAATGTCATAAATATCATGTACGATTGCAAAGTATAAAAACATCAAACACAATGTTGAACAGATGTACACGTCCTTGCTCGCTTTACCCACGTTTAGTTGGTGTTGTGCTACCAAAGTGTGTACCCCAAACACGCGTTTAAACAGTTTAAGCTTAAAATGTCAGAAAAAAATCACGTAAAAACAAACAAAAACCGACTGCAGCGCATATCAGTGCGAGCGTATTGGGTTGCTGTGACTGGCTCATCCCGTTTGAGGGCGGGGCTTAGCCGTGGAGACCAAGAGCCTCTCGCGCCGTCCGCCTTTTTAGTCCCGATGTGTTTCCAAAAGAACGGCGGTCGAAACCGAGTGCTGGCACGCCGCCGCAGACCCCGCTTCTTCGTCTTTTCGGTGAGAAGTTGGTTTTATTTTGTTTTATTAGCGCAGGTGTGATGGGGAAGTAGCATCAGGCGCGTTTCATAACCCCCCCCCACCCCACATTAAGTAAAGTGGAACCGCTGAAAACATCAATAGGCAGCGTTTGTTTTTCCACTCGCGGCGGCGTTCATTCGGCTCGGCTGTGAAATATTCGCGTTCCCGAAAGCGCCGTGACAGAACGTCTCATTTCCTTTTGGCAGTTAGGGAATAAAGTTATTACATCGAGTTGTCTGGCAACTTTTATGAGGGGAACTTTTGCATAAAAATTGCCTTTTAAATGTCAACGCACTAATTCTTCAGCGTTCCCGTCAGGCGCTGGAGATCCGAGCCTCCGACACAGACCCGGATCTCCGTGACGATATTTGTTCTACCGCGAGAAGAAAAATCGTTTTTTCATAAATACAGGTGTAGTGCGAGGGAGTGTGTCCATGCGTGTGTGTGTGTGTGTGTGTGCGCGTGTGTGTTGTCATTTTTGGGAGGATAAACAACGTTAGTGAGAACACTAATCTCGATGTTGCATCTCCTCCGTTGTCGGGGTATAAACAACGTAATTAACCACGAGAGGAAACAAAAAAAACGCCACTTATCCCGTCGCCGGCACGTTCCGCCTTCCTCAGGCTCCGGCTCTCCCACTCCCTTTTCCGTTCCGCCGCCCCGCCCGCCACCTGAGGCTGAGCGGTCTGAGGGTCGGAGGTCGGGCAGCCCACGCTCAGCCTCGGGCGACCTCGGGGTTAGAGGTCGGGTCGTCTGTGGCGAGGGCGGGAGGGAGCTCATCCTCACCGCCGGCTCGGTTAAGGTCATTTGTTGGATGCCCGTTGTGGGTTTTAACGTGACCTGGAGTATTTCCGCACGTTTCGATCTCGCTCGCTGCCCGCTCGTTGACGAGACGGCTGATCGAGAATTCCAGACGTGGAAGTTTTATTTTATCTTTCCTGATGTTTTGAAAACTGGAGACCCGAAAGAGAGATTTCACAACAGATGTTGACGATATCAGACTCATCCACCATCATCGTGTTCCTACGATAATTTTACGTATATACGGGCGACAATTATCGTGTTCCTACGATAATTTTACGTATATACGGGCGACGATTATCATGTTTCTACGATAATTCTGTCCCCCGTACGAGCCATTAATCCACAAATGCGCGCCGATTTTAGTGAATTAGGCTCCTTTTCCACTAAAACCTTGAATCTTTTTATCGTTAAGTTACGATCGGTTATGTTCGGACTGCCCTCGTGTTTCGTATCGCCTCACGTGGTCCATAGACACGCCCCCCAGCGCTGGTCTTTAATCTACACGTCATTGATATATAACCTTTGGTTTTCCCTGTTCTTCCTCAAGGTTGGATCATCCCACGATGTCGTTCCGGTCGCTGCGGGCTTGTCTGTGATCCCGATGCAGGCGTTGGTGCCGAACGCGCCACCTCGCCGGTCTCGCAGCTGTGACCACGCCGGCGCTCTCGCTCTCGCCTCGACGATGAGCGGAATACTGATGGGTGCCCATCACTCAGCTTTACGGCTCGGAGCGCCGCGCCACCCTCTCCTCACCTTTGCGGAGCCGTGTGATTGGATCCAGAGAGGCCGGCCACGCCGGCGGGATCATTTAGGACAGAGATTAAACCGCCGCCGCAATAACGTACAGATGTAACATAAAGAGAAGAGCTCATATACAGAAGAACAATGAGAATTTATTATAGTTAGAGGTGAGCGAGGAGCCCCATTACCATTTATATTTGAAACCGAATGAAACTCCGCCGTAGATGGGCGGCGGTTCCGCCGAACGGCTCTTATTTCACACGAAAGCGTCGCAAAGCCGTCATGCCGAACGACTCAAGGTCAAGGGCTGACAAAAAAAAAACAAAAAAAAAACCATACGAGGCGGCGAAAAGGCCCGTAAAAGACAGATCAAAGCAGCAACGCGTAAAAGCTTAAAAACATCAAAGCATCAAAGCACGCCGTTTGACCCCGCCCCCTCCCCCGGATCCCGTCAGCACGCCGGTGACTCGCGGATTGCGTAAATAAGCAGCGAAGAGTTTATTGTGAGAGGGCTGCGAAATCAAAGGACGGAGAGGAAAGAAGAAAGGAAGCGCTTTCCTCTCACGTAGGTGATGGTACACAATGCTACATGCTACGACACCAGCGGGCCCTTCACGTCCTTCACGGCGGCGCCCGATAATCCATATTTCATTTCCTGCTGGGCGGCGTGAAGTGTCTCCCCAGAGGTTTCCAATAGCCACATCTGTCACATCTCAAAGGCCCCCGCGCCGAGAACGGATTTGATGTTGACGCTCGCCAAACAGCCGCGCGCGCCCTCGCTTTCTTCGGTTTCAATTTCTATTTCCTCTCTTGACCTTCACGCCGCAGCTGCGGCCAGAACAAATCCGAACAGGAAGGAGGTGAGGAAAAAAGACGGAAAGCGAACTCGCGTCCTTGTTTTTTATCAAAAAAAAATCAAAAAAGGTTGTTTTGTTTTTTTTTGACAGATTGAAACGATGCGATAGAGAAAACCTTCAAATCTCCCGCAAACGTATCCGAAGGCGTTGGGAAGCGCGCCGTCGCCTCCGCCCGGCCCCGCCCCCCACCCCCCGTTCCTCCCCGGCTGTTATTAAACTTCCGGTGGCCTCCCGGCGTCGGAATATCGTCACTAAATGAGCCGTCATTAAAAAAGGAGCCAATTCTGAGAGCGAAACTGATGAGAAGAGCCTCAAGGAATCGTTTCGTAAGGCGCGGACGAAATGAGCGGAATTACCTCGCCTAAAAAAGTTTCCCTTAAAAGCCCATTTGGGCCCTTAAAGGATGAGCCGGAGCGCCGCGGCGGCCTCTCCGGCTTCCATCCGTCTCACCGGGAAATGTAAATTACAGTCCTCATAAGGTTGTAACGGCGCTCTATTTTATTCATGAGGTTATGATTACACCGTTTCTGTCCTCTGAATATTCAAACTGCGCGAAAGTGATTTGATTTAATGCGATCGAGGGGGGGCGGAGGTGGTGGTGGTGGTGGTGGGGGGACGCGCTCCGCTGCATCGTGAATTAAAGCGCCGCGGCGCAGGCTCCCCGGGCCCGCGGGTTCCCCCGGAGCGTCGGCGAGTGGCCGTCAGAGTTCATATCTGTCTGGAATCCTTCGGTAATGAATTGCCGTCAATTATCCGAGGCTCCGCTCCCCGTGTTTCATCCGACGTCCTAATAAACGTCGGAGCATCGGGATGTGTGCGGAAGGTCTGCGGTGGAGATTAATTGAGCGCGCGCGCACGCGCGTGCGTGTGAGAGATCCTGTGAGGCCTTAACGGAGGAGATGGATCGCCATGGAGACGGACCAACAGGGAAACAGAGTAATTATGATGTGCTGGGAAGCGGAGTGGGAGCTGTCTTTGGAAGTGCTCCTCCGGCCGTCAGATACTCCAGATTACTTCATCCCATCACACGGACAATTACATCAGGCGTCGCTCGGTGATTTATCGCCCGGCAGCAGCGCCTGACAGACAGTCGGGCTGGGTTCTACCGCCGCCTGTTCTCCTTTCACCCGCCGATGGAACCGGCTCTCCTGTCGGAATCTCCCGGACCCCGGGGCTCTCCCCCTCTCTCCCAGCAGCTCCGGTTTGGTCGTCGGGCGCTGAAGGTCGGCCCCGGCGACTGCATTCCCGTCTGAGCCTCCCTGACCCCGTTTGACCCCTCCCGGGTTGCCGCCGCTGTCGGCCAGAACCGCAAAGAATAATAAGAGAAATTCTCCCGACCTGATCGGTTTTCCTGGGAAAGAATAAACAGACTCCGCTGTTCTGTAAATCATCTGATTTAGCGGGAGGAGACGTCAAGCTCGGGCCCGAGGGAGCGTTCCTTTTCTCCCACCGAAGGTCTGTTTCGCCGTTCCTCTCAGAAGGTAGCGACACGTCGCGCCCCCCCACCGAACAGCTCGTCTCTTAAAAAAAAAAAAACGAGGTTTTTGACCTCGGGACGGGAATGTGGGGCTTGGGAGAGAAACCCTGCCTCAGCTCATCCGACCCGGACCAGACGTAGGCTGATCCGTTCAGGCCCCCCCAACCTCCTCCAAACTGCAGATGCAGCTAAATCAGACAATGGAGCGAGCCCCAGATGTAATAAAAACAAACTGTTTACCAGAAACCAGATGTTGGAATGAAGCTCCGGACCGGCCCGGTCAGGGGAAAAGCGGAGGCAGAGCATCGGAGGTGCCGCTGACGACGTCGGAGCGGAAAACCCGAACCGCTGGCGCCGATTTCAGGTGACGGACGAGCGGCTGGGGGTCTCGGCGGTGGGCGGAGCCTGCGGGCGATCGGATCCGTCAGGCCTTCGGGCGATTCCCGAAACACGCCGTCCGGAATATTCGCTGATATTTACTGCCGCACCAGCGTCTGAGGACGGCTCCCTAAATCAGGCGGGTTTGGAGCGGGTGGGAACGATCTCCCGGACTCCCGCAGCTCTCGAACGCTTTAACGACGCCGTCCTGATCAGGAAGCTCCAGACCCCCCCCCAGCTACCCTGGACCCCTGACCCCCCCCCCTCCCGTTTTATTGCACCTTGGCGTTCCCTTTTGTTCCCGCTCTGTGGCGGATTAGGGGAAATCCAGGCTGCTTAGGATCCCGGCCGCTGATCACATCCGCCTGCGGTCGGTTTGTTTTGCCTCCCCGAGCTGCAGCGCGCGACGGCGAGGATGGGGAACCGCCGTCGAACTGGCAGGCGAACCGTATCGGGACGGAAAATGCGGTCGTCCTCCGGGGCGGGCCGGGTTTTCATTCCTAAATGAAAGCAGGAGTTCTGAGCGTCCGCTCCGTTTACTCCCAAACGCAGGAGAGAAGAAACCCAAAACTGTTTATTCGTCCTTTTGAGGAGGAAGAAAGAGACGTTTCCTGATTTATTAAAGGCCCTTTGATGTCGTTCAGGTTTTATTATCGCCCGTTCTTTAATGCTACACATCTGCTACACGTCCGTTTACACGCCGGCACGTAAAGTTGCTGCTGGAATATCGTTTCCGCGTAATTGCTGTGATTAATAATCAGCTTTCATCAGTTTTTTGTTTGAAACTGCACCCGGGCGGCTTCCAGAGCCGCCGCCTTCAAAGCCGCGTCTGAAGGCGCCTTCAAAGCGATCTCAACCGCGATTCCGCGCGATGAATCTGCCGTAGTCGCCGAGCTCCGGAATACTTCTCCGGAAGAGCGGGAGCGCCCCCCCCCTCCTTGCCGCCGCCTTTGAACCCCGCCTTGTTTAGCACGTCAGCGGAGGAAGGCGCCTCCTCCTCCGCCGGCGAACGGCGAGCGAGGGATCCTCGAACAAACGGTACCGATGCGAGTTTCTGAGCTGATGAGCTTCTTATTGATTAAGGGCGGCCGGCGGCCGGCGGGCTCCATCTCCACGCGCCCCCCCCCCCCCGCTGATTTATGGGCTCCCCGCTGAGGTTTATCTTTGCCTTAATGCCTCTTTGTTCAGCGCCGTATTGGTGTTTCTGTCACATTGTTAAAATCTATGGCGTAATATCGCTCTCCCGGAATGGGCTCATCCAAGTGTCAGCCCTCGTAGATCTATGGCCCAATATGGCGGACGGAGTAAAAGCCAGGAAGACGGAGCGGGAAGCTCGCGAGCCGATATCTTTATTCTGATGGATGGCGCTCGGCGGCGCTTTACAAAACAGGCGGGAGAGATAACGACGCCGGCCGTTTGGGTTAAACGCGCCTCTGACGTCCGATAAAAATGACTCGCTCCGGCGTCCGTGACGGGTGTTTCCGTCCCCGAGGCGCTCCGGACGGTTCGTGGTTACGCCGGGCGGGAGGGGGGGCGTCGATTCTGACGGGAGGTGCGAGCCGACCTGCTCGGGATCGGGGATCCGCTCGCTCCGAAAACAACAAAAAAAAAAAAACAACCGTCACGGGGAGAGCCCCCGGGTCGATTCCCATCAGCGGGGGGATTATTGGCGACTTTGGAAGTTATTCTTCTGCAATTTGCCGCTAAACCGACCGACTTGGCGGAATGCCGCGGAGGCGGGGGGGGTGTTTGGCTTGGTGCGCGCGCCCCCGACGAGCTAATCGAGCTGTTGACTGTCGGCAAACAGCGCAGAGCCGCTGGCTTAGCTTCCCGCTAAACAAATGCTTTGCCTCCAAGCACGCGGGGCTCCAGGAGGTCGGGAACGGCAAGGCCCGCGGCCATCGCTTCCGAACCGGGACGCTCGGCGTTTTTTTTGGGCGGTTTCACAGCGGGTCGCGGTCCGGTCGGGAAGACAGGCGTGAGCTCCGGGTTCACGGAAACGTTCCCCGGAAAACGAACCCCCTTCTCCTGCTGTCGTTCCGGGAACATTCCGGAGCTCGAGGAGTCCTGAGCGACACCGCTGCTTTCCCCCGGTCGGCCTCCCCAACCGCCGCCCCTCCCCCGATATCGGAGGGCGATATTTAAGTTATCGGGTGTCCTTTTTTTAGCCCGCGGTCCACGACCGCGGAGGCTGGAACGGGAAGTGGAGCAGAGGTAATTATCGGGCCACCAGAGAGTCGACGGCTTTGTATCCGTCTGGAGGAGTTTTCGAGCGTTTTCTTTTTTCCGGGCTCCTTTATTCATCAAAGGTAACAGTTAATTACGCTCCCTAATAACTCCGCACGTGGCGCCTTTTTAAACAAAGCAGCCCGAGTTGAACCGGCGTATCGGTGACGGCGGCTCTTCACTCAAATTAATTGGCTCGTGTTCGGACTTGCCGACGTCTGGGAACGTCTCGGGACCGCCCGACCCAGTTTTACAACCCGGAGAGGAGCGACAGGGGACTCATCTGAGGGGGCAACGCTGGGAAGTATCGGCCGTAACCCTGAGCAAACTTCCCAAAGTGTCTCATCGAGCGAGGGGGGGGAGGGGTGGTTCTCCGGGACACAGCTGACGGGAGGCGTCTGGATCGATGGCGTTCGATGCCGTCCGTCCGTTTTCCTGCCGGCTCAGCAGAGAGGCAGACGATCAATCAAGCAGACAGCAGGTGGCCTTTGACCTCGGTGCCTGTCACCATTTAGGGGCCGGGACGCTCCGGCGGCGGCAGCGCGCATTTCCTGAATTCCTTCGTCCGGATTAGAGGCGGGTCTCAAATCCCAGCGGGTCACAAATCCCAGCGTCCTTGAACGCATCACGGGCTCAGGAGGTGAGGAGCCGCACAGTAATAAGTGGTCGGCCCAGACCCCCCGAGGAACTGCGAGAACACCCCCAGATTCTCGCGGTATCGCGACAAGATCAAAGCCAAACCTGGAAACATCAAAGCAACCGTCGGTAGGGGACCCGTCACGTGGCTCGTGAGTGTTTCACATTTCGGAAAAACAGGGAAGTCAAGTCAGGGAAACAAGGAGTAGTGTTCAACACTCCACACTCAAGTGCGTTATTATCCGTCAGCGGCCTTTCAAGAGCCGCGAACACACTTAGCGTTTCACACCCCGCGCCTCGGAGAAAATGTTTTTCCCGGCGCTGGACTGCTCCGGGGCTGCAGACACGTATTCCACCATGAAATTATCTGTAACCCCAGTAATAATGAGGATTAAGATTTGCGGGGATTAAGCCGCCGGGACAGCGCGGCTAGCCTGCTCCAGCTTTGACTGTAAGCCTGTTAAAGCCGAGTCGCCGAACATCGGAGGACGGCGTCCGGGCGGCGCTCCGGCGGCGTTCCGGTGGCGTTCCGGTGGCGCTCCGGCACCGGTCTGGAGCCCGTTTTGGAACCCGGTGACGCCACTGGAGCATCACCTTCAGCGAAGAGGACGATTTCTCCGGGAAAGTTGAGAGGCAAGTCCTCGACACTGCCTTGTGTGATGGTGGGGGGGTTGAGGAGGGAAGGGGGAGGGGCTTCTGATTTCCCTGTTGTTGTGTTTTAATTTAAAGGTGGGCGATATAATCGTATTTATAGCTGCAGAGACAATAACGACGGTCTGTTCAGAACTCCCTAGCCAGAGAATCTGTGTTGACTCAGCTGCTGCAAAGAGTCTGTAGGTGTGTATGAGTGTGTGTGTGTGTGTGTGTGTGGGGGGGGTTCAAGGTCTGATGAAAAGTATCAGCACACAGAACACCTCCACCACTGCGCACCTTGCGCCCGATCAGTCCAGGGGCGTTGGGACATCGCCGATTCCGATCAGCCCGCGAAGAGGGCGGGGCCGCGATTAAATGCCACGGTTGTGTCGCCCGCTCTACGTTAAGATTCCGGCCGCGTCAGAGTCCCCCCGGGTGCCGACGTCGCCATGGTTACCACCGGTGACCTTAAAGACGTCAAAGTCGCCGGCCCTGCGGCCGCGGCGGCGCCGGCCTTCAGCACGGACGTCAGCGCGGCGTCGGCGAGCCCCCCCCCCGCGGACGTGGAGCGCACCACGCTGCATTCCAATGGGCCTGAATCGAGTAGCTGCCCATCATCCGGTCCCTGATTGATGACATCATTAGAGGGGGGTCTGCTGGACGGAGGCTCCGCCCCCCTCGTTGGCCTCGGCGAGCGTGAAGGGGCCGTACGCCTCCAGAGGTGTGTTCACGGTAGGGGGGGGGGGGCGCGGGGGGGGCCCCGCTCTCCTTAACAATGAGCACGGCTCCGAGCTCGGAGAGGCTGATTAAATTAAAGTGCCTCGCAGGCAATCACGCCAAGGTCGAAGAGACGCCGAGCAAACTGCCCCCGGCTCCCCGGCTCTTATCAGCAGATGTGTGCAGTTCCGGGGGCCCGCGCTCGCGGAACGTGGAAAATTGAATTGTCACTGTTGATTTTGCCGAACCTATGACCACGGCGGAGCGATATGAGGCCTTCAATCCCCCCTTCCCCCCCCACACCCACCCCCGCTGGGCAGATCTTCGGTAACCTGAAGGTAACGGGTTGAGCCCCGCCTGTTGCTGTTAGACGAGTGCGGTCATGTGACTGAGCTGGGGGGGCGGGGTCGCTCCTCTGGGATGGCCCCCGACCCCCGGGGTCGCTGAAGGCGATGCTCAAGGGGCGTCGCTGGGCTCCAGACCGAGGAGGACGACCACACGCTCCGTCTTCCCAACAGTAAAACATCGGAAAACAACACGGAGGTTTAGGCTTTTAGGGATCCCAGATGAACGCCGCGCCTTTCCTCCCCCGAGACTCCGCCCCCTCCAGCCGTCCCATGTGACTTGAGGTCAGCCGATGTTTGCGCGAGCTTCCGCCGCCAACGCCTTCGCTCCCGAGGCGGAAACGGGACAGCGGGAGCGTGGACGAACACGCGCTCGTGAATTCGATGATCAGAGCTGATTCCCGAGCGCGTCCGTGTTTACCGCTGCGTCCGTGTCGATACGACCTCCGCTCCGCTTGGCTGCACCGCCCCCCCGCCAGGCCCCCCCACACGCGCTGCGCATCCCGACTGCGCTTCGCTGCCTCCTTCTGCTGATTCCAGGCTCGGCTCCTCGGGGTCCGTTATCAACGAGCTCACAGCCTAATTCCGATTATAAAGCAGCCGAGTTCCCCACAAATATGTTCAAGGTCAGCTAGTTACCATTCCCTGACCTTGAATCTGTGTTGGGAGTCGATCTGTGCCAGACCTCCGAGCTGCTCCAACCCTGAATACTTAACAACATGGATTAAATCGGGAATGGGGGGGGGGGGCGTCACCATGAGGGGAACGTTATTTGGAGCGGATGATGAATTTTTAAATCAGCCAAATTGAGAAAAATTCAGACCAGTTATGCCGGCACGCCACAGAGAGGGAGACTTTCCGAAAATACTTTTATTGTTTAAAAAAAAAAAAAAAAAAAAAAAGGATCCGTCAAAGTCGGGGAAGTCAGGCTGGAGCTGACGGCTGTCTGTGCGCCTTGACAGGCCTGGAAGAGTTCGGGAAAAATCAGCCAAAGCCTGTCTCCTCCTGAAGGGAAGTGGATAAACTCCGTAGTCCTCAGGGGCCCCCGGGGGCCCCAGAGACGGTCCGGGTTGGGAGTCTAGCTCCGGGAACGCTCATTCGGAGTTCGTTCGGAATCCTGACTCTCGGTGTCGACCTGGACGGGTCGAGATTCCAGGCCGACACCTCTGCTCAAACGACAACGAACCGTTTAGTCTCGGGTTCGCGCGTGGGAACGTTTTCGCCGTCGCGCGTTTGAAGAGTCTGGTTTCCGCCCGCGGAGGTCAGCGGGGGTCGAGACCGACCTGATGAGCGGCGGCGGCGGGAGCTGAGTCAGCGAGCCAGCAGCCGCTCGCCGCGCGTTCCTCGGCTAATGACTCACCGTTGGAGCAGCTCCACGTCCCAGCGAGTGTTTTTCGGATTCGCGGGCCAAGCTCGAGCGGCGCCGGATGCTGCCGACGGCGTGTTCGGCATATGCTTAATTGGCAGCCCGAGCGCCGCCGCCGTCGGCGTTCCGGCTCATTAAGACACGATGTGTGGGGTCCGTGGGAAGCGTTCCGACCCTCCTGTTCCCCGTGCGTGGAACGTTCGCGCCTCCATCCTCCTGGGATCAGTTTGAGAGGCTGGGTGTTGTTTCACAGTGGGGGGGGGCGGGGCCAAGGGGCGGGGCCAAGGTGTTAACAGCTTGTAAAACACGGCTGTTTAATTTGGAGCCACAGGTGCTCCTCTGCTGATCTCAGATCAGACGGTGGGGAGGCTCCGCGGAGGCTAACGAGCTCCCGATACGGAGCGGCGCGCTTGTCTGGGAAGGCGGAAGCTTCCTGCGGGAACTCAGAAACGACGGCGATGGTGACACACCTCCGCGCTCCTGAATGAATTCGCTCACTGATTGGACGCGTCGGGTCCCTGAATAACGAAAAAAACGCCATCATAACGTGGATCTGATTTAACGAGGATCCGATTTAACAATCTGATTTATCGTGGATCCGATTTAATTTGGATCCGATTCAATGATCCGATTTAACATGGATCGGATTCAACGTGGTTAATTTGTCGCATGAAGGTCACGCTTCTCGCCTGTTGTTTTATTTTAGACTTTTTTCCGCCCGGCTAATGAAAACGCTCGATTAGTGAGTCGAGGATGTGGGAGGTCTCACTAATGTTGCTGATGGCTCTCATTTTATCTACATAATTAACCTGATCTCCACTTCCTGAAGTGGGAAAAAAAAAAATACCCGGTTGTCAAAACGATCCAACATGAGGAGGCGTTGAGAGCTGAGCAGTACTTGACTCGTTTATGATCTGGTTGCTGATTCGAAAATGGCTGCTTGGAAGCCGTGGTTCGGCTGGAGTTCCCGGTTAAAATTCCCCCTGAGGCCCTCAGTTTGGCTCCAGCCTGTTTCCATCCTAAAATTGTTCTTTTACTGATGTTGTATCAGAACCTTCGTCTTCGGCTCCTTCGAGGCCCTGGGGTCCAGAACCTGGCGCTCCAGAGGCCGTCTCTGACTCCAGACTGAGGAAAGCTGCTCCGAAAGAGGAGCCCGTGACTCAGGGAAGATGACTCACGCCCACGTCCAGACAGGGTTCAGGTGTTGGGGCGAGACGAAACATCTGCCGCCACGGTAACCCAGCCCAGAGCGCCTGCGGTCGAGATCTCCCCGCGCGGTCGAGTCAACCTCCAAACACGTTCCCAGACATTCCAGACCCCGCCCTTCCCCTCTTGCAAGGTGGCGTTTTTCACAGCTCGCGCTCTCCGTCGCCTCCTCGAGGACTCTCGTAAATCACGCCGAGAAGGCGCGACCCCAGCCGTCCGCGGCCCGCGGGGCCTCGCTCCGGGATGAATCCATTTCACGTGTCATCGCCGTTCAGATCTGGGACGTGTCAGAGCGCCTTTAAACGCAGATTTATCCACCTGAGAACCTCGGCAACGGCCGCATTATTTAACTTTGCGCGCCGCAGACCTCATTAGCACCGAGTAATCCATCTTTCCGCGTTTCTTAATCTCTGAGCTTCGGCGAAGTCATTAAATCTCCGCAGGCCGCGGCCTCGCAGCGGCCCGGCTTGTATCCGAAGAGGAGATAAAGAAGAAAGGGTTTTTTTTTTTTTCCCCGGCTTCCTCCTGGTCACCTCCAGGAAGCCTTGAGCCCGGAGACGTTGCAATTCGTCATCGTCTGCGTTCGTTACGGGCGGAGGCGGGCAGCGAGGTCACCCTGGAACTGGGACCCGTCCGATACCGGTCCGGTCGGGAGGTCGGAACCCGGCGCGCGGAGTCAGGACGTCCACGTTCAGTCGTGAATCAAATCCCAGAGAATCCGAGTGACTCTGCAGTAACACCACGCGGTGGGGGGGGGGGCGGCCAATTAGAGTAGAGAAGCGAGCGCCGACTTCGGCGTGGAGAACAAAAGTGGAACGCTGTAACCCAGAAAACGATGTTGCGTTAAATACAGAGCTGGAGTGATAATTAGGCACAAAATGGCACCTTATTGGGGAATAAAGGGAATTTTCAGGCTGTTTATAGTCTGCTTTGATCAAGGCGACTGGAGAACAGAATCACTCGGAACAGCGAGTGACCTTTGACCTCTAGCGCACAGACCGTTGATATCGAACTCTTCCGCGATGTGGAAGTGACCGCCAGCCCTCTGGGGGTTGTCCCCGACGCCGTCCTTGGACTCGAGCTCCCTTATCGCACAGTCAATTTGCACGCCTGCGTTTCCAAACAATTGGAGTGAGACGACCTTCGCACGGGTATCCCGCGTTCCCGCGCTGCTCGCAGTCTCGTTTACCCTCAAACAAGAAGTGGAAACATACCACGTTTGCTCTGGGATTACCGCTAGCTCTGAGGCGAAGGTACCCTGGGCTCAACGCTCCCGACTGTCAACACCTGTAATCCCAGGAATTCGTTCTTTTGGCGTAAACACCGCGAGGACCCTGGCGAGTGGCGGAAACTGCAGTTAAAGAAAACGAAAACTCTTCCAAGGAGCTTCGGAGCACCGGCACACAGAAAGAGCCTGGAATTCCGAGGCTCCGCCGGAGTAGCAGCTCGTCACGGCGGCGTCCTCGGACCCCTTCGTTTGTTTTTACAGGAGCGAATTTAATCGATTCTGCTCTTTTGTTCAACGCTCGGCCCCGCCAGGAATCCAGCGACCCGTCCCGGAACGCATTAACCTGGAATACGGCGGAGGAGGCAGAGGCCACACCTGCCTTAATTAAGGGCGGAGAGACGGGCGGGGGGGGGCTGTTTGCTCCGGCGGTCCTAATCACCCGGAAACAAATTGCTTCCAGCAGCGTCTTTAAACGACTTTCCCTCTGTTTTGCCGCTGATTAAAGAGGCTTAAACGAGGATCAGGAAGACGGTGGCGAGGCGGAAAGGTCAACCTTCCTACGGCGAGGGGGGGGGGCGTCTAGACAGAGCGGACCCGGATCGTCCTTCCTTTTATAGTCCGCAGCTCCAGGTGAGCTAACGAGTCATGTGACCCCGGAGGTGAAGCAGGTTCTTCCAATTAAGCCCCAAAAAAACAGGAAAATCCCTGGAGGAAAACCGGAGAGAAGAAGGAAGCAAATGAAATAAACCGTTTTAAGGCGGGAAGTTGAACTTGATCACAGGAAATAAACTCTTACTTTAATGACCTTTGTTGTATTAATTAACCTGGCAGCTCAGCCTGGGGGGGGTCCAGGCTGGGACTGATGGGATTCGGACCCGTCCGGAGGGTTTAACTGAGCCGCACACGTGAAACACGAGGGAGTATCCTGGATTTTCCTCCAGCTGGAAGCTAAGCTGCGGCTAAGCTACGTCGTCTCCGGCCCCTCCGTAAGGAAAAAAAAAAAGAGGGCATGACTCGGAATAGCGCGTACGCTGCAAAGCTTTGACCCAGAATTATGAGCGTCTGACCCAAAATAGACGAAGCCGAGGCTGCAGTTCTGCAGCTCGCTGCCTCCCGCCAGCACCGACGCTGATGAAGAGGAGGAAGAGGAGGAGGCAGCCATGTTGAACAGAGGCGACAGAGGGGCTCGAATCCAATGGCTCTTTTATTGTCAAAAAGCTTCACTTAAGTATTTACAGTTTGTGCAAAAACATTTAAAGGTTTTCAAGGACTTTACATTGTAAGTTCAACCTCAAGGCACATACATGGAACAACATCAATATTTCATCATGAGAACAGAAATTTAACTTTGGTTCCTAAGAAAACTCGTGGGTGGTTAAACGTAACACTGCAGCGCCCCAGCCTGGCCGTCCTGCACGGACCTGGAACTTCCCGGCCTTCCCCTAACCATTCCTAGACTCCCCTACCCTCTCCTAAATTCCCATAACCCACCCTAGATTCCCTAACCTTTCCTAGATTCCCTAACCCCCCTAGATTCCCTAACCCCCCTAGATTCCCTAACCTCTCCTAGATTCCCTAACCTTTCCTAGATTCCCTAACCCCCCTAGATTCCCTAACCTTTACTAGATTCCCTAACCCCCCCTAGATTCCCTAACCTTTCCTAGATTCCCTAACCCCCCCTAGATTCCCTAACCTCTCCTAGATTCCCTAACCTTTCCTAGATTCTCCTAACCTCTCCTAGCTTTCCCGACCCTCTCCTAAACTCCCTAACCTCTCCTAGATTCCCCCTAATCCCTCCTAAACTCCCCTAAACCCTCCTAAACTCCAGAACCTGCACGGTTACAGTCAAGGGCGATGGAGCTAAAACACGGAACATGCACGAATCTCCGAATGAAGCTCTTGGCTAATCTGCGCTCCCCCCCGGAGAGAGGACGTGTCACGTCGCCACGCCATCGTGTCGGGTTGGCGTGTTCTTTCTTTAATACTGTTACTGCTGTGTGCTTTCTGTCCACGTCCTAAGTCCCGCCTCCTCTTCTCTTCCTCCGATCATTCAGTTGTGTGTGAAAGCTAAGGCAAACATCTGTCTGGGTTACACATTCACAGACCGGGGTTAGCGCACGTAGCCCCCCGCTGTCTTTGATCTGCACATGACCCTCACGCGGGGCTTTCATCTGGAACAAAAGGACAACCGTCGTGTGGATGTGGCCGCGGAGATAAAACACTGAAATAATAAAAGGAAATGGAGACGCTTTGGTAACCACAGAAGATCAACGAACCCCCGAAGCCGCGCGCCGGCGAGATATTTGATGGATGACTCGCTGCGTTTCCGCGAAGTTTGTCGAGAGAAGCTCGAAAATCAACCGATCTCGCCAGGTTCGGCGCAGTAACCAAGCGGCTGATGCTGTCGCCCGAGCGAATGCTTGAATTCCAACGCTGGGGATGAAAACAAAAAAAAAAAAAACTACAAATATTTGCTCCGGCTGGGCGAGCCCTCCGATGTTTGAGCAGCTGTACGGACGCACGAAGGGTTAACGCGCTCTCCCAGCATGACCTCCGGGCCGGCGAGGGAAAATAATCGCTACATATTTTCACCCTCTTTTGGTGGAGGATTATCTGGATGGGGGTGGGGGGGCGTAAAGGTGGGGGGGGGCTGGGCCTCTCAAAATAAAACTGTGTCAAATCAAATAAAGTCGACTTAAAAAGCGGAGAATAAAGGGCTCTCGCCGCCACCTCGCACGCCAAGAACCGCCGCCGCGGGGCCCGGCGGTCGGATAACGCTTTTAATTGCGCCCACGCAGGGATGAGAGAGTTGTGTGGTGGGGGGGGGGATAACGACGTGATCGGGCGACGTCGTCGTGGTGACAGAAGGCGAGCCGGTTTCCGCTCTACCAAACAGAAAAGGGGGCGGGGCCAGAGGTTGACCTAATCAAGGTGGGGGGTTAAAAAAGGGGGGGGGGTAATTGCCATCGCTAGTGAAAGAGCATAATAGAGCTGAAAATCCCAGTCATGGTGGGTTTAGTACGATAAGCGAGTAACGTTGGCTGGGTAACGGTGGAGGTGAGGCCACGCCCCCCTCCTCCCTAGGCCCCGCCTCTCTCAACCGCCCCCTTGTGGCCTCATTTGTCAAAGCAGGTGGGATGGGAGGGGGGTGACAGGGGGGGTAGAAGGAGCAGAACAAATGAAGGAATTTCTTCAAAGGGGAGGTGGAAGTCCCGGCCTCATTAGAGACAATAATCCTCCGGGCTCGAGGGGGGGCATCTACAAATTACAAGGGAATCGTTCCGAAGGCGTCTCCGGCTAAATCCACCTCCGCTTCACAGAACAAAGGTGTTTTTAGCCGACGTGGACGACCTCCCTGACACTTCCCGACACACGATTACGGTCTCTGCCGCCTTTAACGGAAAGTGCACTTCAATTCCTCTGGTTTTTTTAACAGCGCACCGTATTTCCACGGCACTCCAATCAGCGGCGTTCGGATTCCCCCCGCCCTCCCAACCGCGGCGCCTTTACCAGCGCTCCGCTGCGCCTCGGAGGGCGTTCTGCATTTCAAAAGAGAGGAGAGGAGCGAGGCGGAGGGAAAACAGGCCCGTGTTTTTGCTTCTGTGGTTAGAAAAGGATCCCAGCCCTCGAAGTCCAACGGTCCCAACGCTGACGGCACTCATCGGGAAAGCTACACCCAGGGTGCCGTGATTGTACAAACCCGTGTTCATGTACAGTACTGACCAGTTAAACCGCTTTCAAAACCCTGCTGGTTATAAAAAAGAAACACTTTTTATCGCTTTTTCTAGGAATAAAAAAGATAGCAGAGATTCCCACATCATTATCCACAGTATAAATTACATCGTAGACAGAACTTGGAAATATATATGGTACAGTTATATTTGACTAGAATTTATATCGTTGTCTACACAAATAGTGTGTATGTGTGTGTGTGCGCGCGCGCATGTGTGTGTTGAAGTGTTCCCGGTTCATCACGTGTGGCAGAACTCTGTACTGGGCACGTTGCTGCTCTTGCAGTAGGCTATGCTGTTTTTGCTGAGGGGGCAGTCTCTGAATCCGATGCCCCCGTTGGGCGTGTAGATGGGCTGGATCCTGAAGTCGCCCTTGAGCAGCTGCTCATTGTTCAGCGCCACTATCTGGAAGCTGGTCTCGGTCATCTCCAGAATGGAGTTGTCCTTCTTGGTCCCGGCCTCGCAGTAGTCGTCTTTTCTCCGGCCCCGGTTGTATTTCCACTTGGTCGAAGACGACCGGCTCTTCCTGTGCATGTACCAGCAGAACAGGCTCAGCAGAGTCACCAGGACCAGCAGCACGGCCCCTCCAATGATCCCAGCCATTAGCAGCGTGGAGTTGATGCCCTCCTGGGGAGCTTGCTCCCTGCCAGGAGACTTGGTGGAGGCGGCAGCCTTGGTCCGGGCGTCGGAGCACAGGGTGTCCTCCCCCGGCCTGTAGGAGTTCAGAGTGTCCAGCACGTGCACGCAGATCCGGTACACGGACCGGGGCTCCAGGTTGGCGAGGCTGATCTGCCGCTGGTCCCCGCTCACCGTCCGCTCCCTCATGCCCTCGTTCACTTGGCTTTGGCCCCGCTTGACCCAGGTGACTTTGTAGGCCGTGACGGTGAAGTAGGACGCCCAGCTCACCTCGATGTTGGTGGAGTTCACCACGTGGAAGTAGATCTGGAGGGGGTCCTCGTAGGGAGGGAGGGGCCCCGGAGGGTTGTTGGGGAGCGGCGGAGCGGGAGGGGAGGAGGACTCAAAGTAGTAGGGGATGGGGGTGGTCATGGGGGCGGAAGTCATGGTGGTGACGGGAGGGGTCGTGGGCGGGGGAGGGGGCGTGGAGCGGAGAGTGGGCCACGGCGGTAAGTCGCCCCCGATGGGGCACTCGATAATATCCAGGGTGAGCTCTCTGATGGCCATGCCGCGCACTTTGTCGGGGCTCTGACAGACGAAACCACGGGCGTTGATGGATGTAGGCAAGGACTTGAGCCACACCACCACCCATTTCACCGAGCAGTCGCACCGCCAAGGGTTATTTCTGACCATGAGGTGCCTCAGGCTGGACAGGCTGTCGAACACGCCCTGCGTAAGACTCTGGAGCTGGTTGCTGGAGACATCCAGTTTTTCCAGCCTATTCAGGTCGGCGAAGGCCGCCACGGGGATCTGGTCGATCTGGTTCTCTTGCAGGTTGAGTTTGACCAGCGCCTGGGTGGGCAGCAGGGGGGGAGGGAAGGTGAGCGAGTTCCGGGCCAGGGCGAGCTCGCGGAGGTTAACCAAGTCCTGGAAGGTCCCCGGCGCGATGCCCTCGTCCGTCAGCAGGTTCCCGTCCAGCAGGAGGCGCTGCAGGCGGGTCACGTTCTGGAAGGCCTCCTCTGCGATGATGGCGATTCGGTTCTCGTCCAACCGCAGCTCTTTCAGGTCCTCGGGGAGGCCGATGGGAACGCTGCTCAAGTGGTTCTTGGTGAGGAAGAGGAGTTTGAGGCTCACCGCCTCTCTGAAGGCCCCTTCCTCCACCCCCACCGTGGAGATGGAGTTGTCGTCCAGGTGGAGCTCCTCCAGTTGAGTCAGCTGGGCCAGGGCGGCCCTGGAGATGGTCTGGATGTTGTTCTCCTGGAGGTGCAGGACCCTCGTGTTCTTGGGCAGGTTGATGGGGAACTCGTCCAGCTGGTTCCCGTAAAGATACACGGTCTCCACGGAGGCCAGGTTGTGGAGCTCCATGGGGAACCCGGCATTGTTTATCTGGTTATTGTGCAGAAACAGAACCTTGTAGCCCTCCCGTATCCCCAGAGGCACTGATGTCAGGCTGCGTTCGTTACAGTACACAAAAGTGTTGTCACAACGACACTCGTGTGGGCACGAGGCGCCCGAGCTGAACCGCATCTGGAGGCTCAGCGTTACTGTCAACCAAAATTGTACAAACGAAGCCCAATCCTTATTCCAGGGTCCGGCGGGAAACTCCATAGTGAAGTAGGAAAACTGAAGAAGGAAACCCAAAGGAAAAAAAAAAACAAAAAAAAAACAAGAGAACAAAGGCAAAAGTGTGTATATCCACCAAAGACTGAACCCACCGCGGGGTCACCTACGAGAGTCTGGCAACGACGCGGTCGAGCGAGCGGGAAAGTGTGGGAATAATCCTGGAAGCGCTGGTCCTCATCCGCAGAGCGACGGCCTCATTAGCAGCGGCCGCCCCGCCGACTGGCTCCGTCCATGCTGAGACGCCCGACCGCAGCAGAACTCGTCACTCATTGGCCCGCGCCGCGCTCGGCCGGGGCCCAACTCGAACCCTCGCGCCCGAGGTCCGCCGCAGGCTCCGCTCGCCTGTCCGTCACGCGCTCCCCGGCCAGGACAGAGTCGGCGGGGGGTGACATTTGGATCCAGAGACCTGCGGGAAGACAAAGGAGGGCCGCGTTAGAGCATTTAGAGGGCTCGGTTCTCCAAAAAAAAAAGGCCCTTCTGTGTCTCAATCCGGCATTCCGAAGGCCTCCCCTTCCTCGGAGAACGTGGAATCGGAAAACCGCCGCCATTTAAAAAAAGCCTCATCTGATAAATATTCAGAGCAGCTCTTGAACATCCGGTTTCAGAGACATAAAGACGGCTTTTATTCCTCCTGCTCCCTCAAAGGAGCAGCGGCGGGGAGCGCAAGGACGCGCCCGTGGGCTCTCGGGCTGCCACGATCGATGAGAGTCGCCGTGGGGACGGGAGGGGGGGCGAAGGGCCGATGGAGGCGTCGCCTACGACTCACCTACGAGTGTTTGTTCAAGAAAACGGGGAGAAACCCGTAAAACACGTCAACGCACGCGGGGTAACGGCGGCCGAGGCCACGGCCGAGGGGGGGGTCGGGGGGGGCGCTTGGACCAACTTAAGGATTTAAGAGCGCGAAGAGCGAGATGACACAACGGAGCCGAGGCGGTCGAGGAACAGAAAACAGCCCCCCCCCCCACGACTGAGGCGGGATTGGATCATAATTTAGAGCCCCGACCTGCAGAAAATGATCGATACGGCGATATCTCAGCGCGGGGCGGCGGCGAGGCGCAAGGCCGCCGGATCACACACACACACACACACACACACACACACACGCACACACACACACACACACGGCTGAAAGGCTCTGATTATCTGCAGCTCCCAGTTTGACTGGAAAGACGCGCACCCGTCTGAGCGGAGGTGTCGAAGGTTCGCCGGCGAAACGAGCGAATCACGTCACCCTGCGCCTTTACTCCCCCCTTTTTCCTCTTTACAGAAAAAAAAGGAAAAGGGGGGGGGCGAACTGTTGGGGGGGGGGCAAAGAGGCCTTAAAATGAGGAGGACAACCGAGACGCCTGTTGTTGGCGGAGGAGGCCGGAGGAACAATCACGCACATCTGGGATCTACTTTTCCAAATTAAAAGAGCTAAATTTAATCAAATAAGCAGGTTGGGGGGGGTTGTTGGTGGGGATGGGGGGGGCAGAGGATCGAGCAGTAAGATTTTCACGGCTGCAGAAAGAAACTGTCAGCAGGGAAAATCCAGAAAAACAAAGCCCGAGCTCACGGTTACGGGTTTTTTCTATCGCGATAATTAAGATCAAAGCGGGGCGAGGGGTGACGGGAGGTCCTTTCTCCCCCTTTTTTCTCCCCCTTTCTTTCTTTCTTTCTTTCTTCTTTTTAATTTGATTTGCGCGGCCCGAGCCCCCCCCCCGGTTCTCACAGACGCAGATACCCGGCCAGGACAATCCGATTAGACCCGGATTTCGGTGCGCAATTTAAAAAAAAAAAAAAAAAAAAGTTGAGGCGGATCAGGTGGACTTCAAAGGTCCGAGCCGAGCCGTCCTGAGCCGAGCCGAGCCGAGCCGTGCATGGGGGGGGTTGGGGGGGGGTAGAAGGGAAAAACAAGAGGGTTGGTGGTGGGGGGGGTGCGGAGCCGCAAACCCGTCACCAACCCCGGATTAACGGCCGCGCGGTTTAATTAATCCCGAAACAAGTGGCTGGGAATCCGTGGACCGGGGCCAGCCCGAGGCGATCTTTGATTTGGGATTAGCCCCCAGATTCAAGCCCCCGTCTCTCTCTCCCTCTTTTTTTTTTTTTTCCAGTGTGTGTGTGTGTGTGTGTGTGTGAGAGAGAGAGAAAGTTAAATTTATGCATCACTGATACAGAAAACGAGGTGCGGGGGGGTCGCAGGCGCTGACCTGGAGATGGGATTACCCCCCCCCCCCTAATCCCGTCCTTTACCTTTGCCGAGCCTTCCTCCGGTCCGCAGCCCGCCGGAGCGATCAACTTCCCCCCCGGGAGGGTCCGGATCCCCCCGCCTGGGGGCAGAACTGCTGTGCGCCCGGCGGCTCTCCGGAACATATTCCCCCGCACGGGCTCTCCGCGTCCGCGCCGCCGTCCTCCAAAAACCCCCCCCCCGGTTCCTCTTTTTAAATTATTTTTAAATTTCCACCTTAAAAAAAAAGGAAAAACCCCAAAAAAGTCCCTCCGTCAGCGACTCGGGCGCCTCCCGCCGTCACTCACTTCGGCGGAGTCCGCAGCGCCGCCGCGTCCGGACCCGCGTCTCCGCTTGCGCGCACGGCGCTGCGACCGCCCGGTCCGCCCCGGGCCATGACGGCCGGCCGCGTCCGGCCCCGACGCGCTCTCCGGGGGGAGCCCAAAGTTTCCCTCTCCGGGACCTGGAGGCTTCTGGAGGCGGGCGGCGGAGCTGCTGCCTGCGACGGCGTCGGCCCGATAGTGCGACGTGTGCGCCGCGCTGCGCCCCTCTCCCTCCCTCTCTCCCTCCCTCCCTCTCTCTCTCTCTCTCTCTCTCTCCCTCTCTCTCTCTCTCTCTCTCTCCCTCTCTCTCTCTCTCCTCCCCCTCTCCCCCCTCCCTCCTCAGAATGAAGAATGCATCTCCTCCAGCAGCTCCGTGATGGCTCCCAGCCACACCACCGCCCCCCCCCACTCCCCCTCACCCTCCCCGGGTCTCTCGGCACCACGTCACCGCTCCTCCCGGTCCGGTCCCCCCCCTTCTCGAACCTGGAGGTCGGCTCAGGTGTGATCGCACCTTCTTCCCTTTGATGTTTGTTTCCTCGAGCTTGACTTTAATCAATGCTGGCCCGATGACTCCGGTCGCCATGGAAACAGAATTAACTTTACCCGCAGATCCAACTGATCATTAAGAGGCTGAAACTGTTTGATAGCAGCGACAGTTCAGCTCCTGGTTCTGGTTCTGGTACCAATACTGGTGTAGGTACTGGTACCAATACTAATGTTGGTACTGGTGCTGGTCCTGGTTGTGGTGGTGGTACTGGTACCAATACTAGTGTAGGTACTGGAACTGGGGCTGGTCCTGCTTGTGGTGGTGGTACTGGTACCAATACTAATGTTGGTACTGGTGCTGGTCCTGGTTGTGGTGGTGGTACTGGTACCAATACTAGTGTAGGTACTGGAACTGGGGCTGGTCCTGGTTGTGGTGGTGGTACTGGTACCAATACTAATGTTGGTACTGGAACTGGGGCTGGTCCTGGTTGTGGTGGTGGTACTGGTACCAATACTAGTGTAGGTACTGGTACCAATACTAATGTTGGTACTGGAACTGGTGCTGGTCCTGGTTGTGGTGGTGGTACTGGTACCAATACTGGTGTAGGTACTGGTACCAATACTAATGTTGGTACTGGAACTGGGGCTGGTCCTGGTTGTGGTGGTGGTACTGGTACCAATACTAGTGGTGATACTGGTGCTGGTCCTGGTTGTGGTGGTGGTACTGGTACCAATACTGGTGTAGGTACTGGTACCAATACTAATGTTGGTACTGGAACTGGGGCTGGTCCTGGTTGTGGTGGTGGTACTGGTACCAATACTAGTGGTGATACTGGTGCTGGTCCTGGTTGTGGTTGGTGGTACTGGTACCAGTACTAGTGGTGATACTGGTACGAGTGTTGGTACTGGAACTAGTTCTGGGACATGTCCAGTCCTGGTTCTGGTTCTGGTACTGGTGCTGGTACCGATACTAGTGTTGGTGCTGGAACTGGTACTAGTTCTAGTTCTGGTCCTGGTTCCTGTACTGGCCCTTGTTCTGGTACTGGTTCTGGCCCTGGTACATGTCCAGCCCTGGTCCTGGTCCTGGTCCTGGTTCTGGTCCTGGTCCTGGTTCTGGTCCACTCCACTCAGTTTTACAGCCGTGAGCTCAGAGAAGGTTTAACAAACCAAAGAAGATCTCAAAGGTCAAAGGTCAACAGACACTTCAGGGGGCCCCCCTTGACCCCCCCCCAGAATGACCACCATTGCTGTATGGACAGAGACCCCCCCCCCCTCCTGACCCCTGACCCCCCCCTCCGACCCCCCCTCCCCCAGGTCAGGGGGTGAGTGTTAGCCCCTCGTCTCCCTGTTGCCCTTTGACCTCTGGCGGCCACCCCCCCACCTTGTTGATTCCTCCGAGGGGGGGGGAGGGGGGTGACGCCGGCGATCAATCCGCTGAATTTCGGCGGAAGCGAACATCGATTTTTCATCCCGTCCCCGACGTGCGGTTTTGGCCTAGCGCCAACCTTCGCCAACCTTTTTTCAAACTCCGTTAATCCGACTCCTCAACACTCGGGAACCCCCCCGGGGTAGTTTTGGCGTGGCGTGTTTACTCTCGTGCCCCCCCCCCCGATAGCGCCGCTGATACACATCAAAGCCCCCCACAGCCCCCCCCCCCACCCCACCCCCCCTCTCGGGGCCCCTAACAGCGCTGAAGGTCGGAGCGAGCGATGAGGGATCTCGCCTCGTCCCCCGGAGACGTCATTACCTTATCGCATTCCTGCACGGATCTACTCCGACCACCCGAAAAAAGGTAACCCCCCCCCCCCCCCCCACACACACACACGCTCCTCCTCCCCCTCCCTCCCCCCTCCCTCCCCCCCCCTGGCTTAAAGACAAATATGCTGATAATGTTTGGAGTGGGCGATCGATGCTTTCATTAATTTCAGAGGCGATGTAATTACGTTTGCCCCCGTTGATGATCCATCTACATGCATCTCTGTCTCAGCGGGGCCCCCAGGAGCCCACGGGGGGGGGGGCTACCTCTACCTCCCTCTCCCCCCCCCCTCTCCTCAGCGGGGTGGGAGAGCGTCGGTGAGGAGCGGCGTTCCCGCCTGGGCTGTCGAGGCGAGGGGCTGACAACAAGCAGGGCCCTGTGGTCCTGCTGGGCGTGTGTGTGTGTGTGTGTGTGTGTGGGGGGGGTCAGGGAAAGGGAGGGTGGGGGGGGGGTCTGGGAACAGCACACATCCCTGGAAAAGCTGTCTCGCTTTCACGGCTTTTACGCCCAGCGTGAGGAGCGTTCCCTCGATCCTGACGCCCCCCCCCCACCCCCCAGAAACGAGAGTCCGATTTCATGTTTTTCCGTCTTCGCCGGTTTTCCCTTAATCCCGCCTCATCGCCACCTTCGCCTCCGGCTTTACCCGTTATTCCTGATCAAACGCGGCTAACGAATCCCCGCCAGCGGCGACTGAAGTTTGCTTAGCGCTAATTAGCGACAAAGCCTCGGCTCTGGTAAACATCATGGCCCCGCCCCCCTCGCCTCGTCACCAACCGCTCTCACCTGTTGGCCCCGCCCCCTCGCCTCATCTCAAACTGCTCTCACCTGTTGGCCCCGCCCCCTCGCCTCGTCACCAACCACTCTCACCTGTTGGCCCCACCCCCTCGACTCGTCACAAACCGCTCTCCCCTGTCGGCCCCGCCCCCTCGCCTCGTCACAAACCGCTCTCCCCTGTTGGCCCCGCCCCCTCGACTCGTCACCAACCGCTCTCCCCTGTTGGCCCCGCCCCCTCCCTTGTTTGCGTGACCCCCCCCCCCCCAACTCTCGTGTCAACGCTCTCCCGTTTGTAGTTTACGCGAAGAGGACCCGGGGGACTGGAAGTTATTGGCGCTCTTCGGCGGGCTCATCGCCGAGCAGGGGCGCGGACAGGTCGGGGGGAGGTTGGGGTGGGGGGGGTCGGGGGGTCACGCCAAAGATGGGCTCCCATCCCACCTTCAATCCCGCCAGCTTTGATTTTGTTTGAAGTCACATCTGGGCTGAATTTGCCTCTGTGAGCTGAGTCAAAGGCAGCGTTTGTGGGTGGGGTGACGAAACCCCCCTCCCTCCCCCCCGCCTCCCCCCCGCCTCCCCCCTGCCTCCCCCCTGCCTCCCAACGTAAACAGTAGAAAAGCTGCCCGGCCATTCGTCACTAGAGGAGCTCAGTCACCTCCCGGGGGGGGGGGCACGCGATGCACTACCGGCACGCGACGGAGCGCCAATTGAGCGATAGGAGCCAGGGAAAGATCAAAGCCGGGCTACTAAAGATCAAAGGTGGATTTGTCTCGGGCTTTAACCCAACGTCCGGGGGCCCTCCGGGGGTCGAGTTTGAGCCCCGACCGGCGCGCCCCCCCCGCCCCAGGAAGGGTCAACCTTGGGTACGGGCGACGTCAGCCCCCGCAGCAGACCGCCGGCGTCCAGCTGTGGGCAGATGTTTGACCGTTCTTCCCCTCGACTAATTAACTAAAACCCGCCCCCCCCCTCCCCCTCGCCTGACAGCTGATTTATTGTTGCACGATTTGAAATTAGCGCAGCGCCGAGAGCCTCTCACAACAATTTACACTCTCTTGACCCCGGACGCTCATTAATTATTCAATTAGAAGTGGAGGGACGGCTGGAGCGCCGTCCTCCCGATCCGCGATGAGACGTTTTTTTTTTTTCCCGCGGTTATTAATATTGTTGTGTTTTTAACGGGGGGGGGCGGGGGGGCTGGAAGGTCGCTCCTCTCTTCATTCCCTTTAATACTCTCGCGTCCCCCACTTCAAACATTTAATACTCCGCCAATCTTTATTCCTCCTGGAAGGTTTTTAATTGCCTGGGAACGTCGAGCGGCGGTGGCGTGCGGCGGTGGCGTGCGGCGCGACGGCGGGCCCGAGAGGCTCGGCGATCTCCCGAAAAATCCCGCCGGTGCCGAACTCGGATAAAATTCCAGATTACATCAGCGTCCAGGTGAGGAGCGCGGCGGCTAAAAATATCGCGACTGTCGGGCGCTGCTTAGCAGGACTCGGATTAATCCTTCTCCACGGCAACGCTCTTCTTCGCTACCAGGAGCGGTAATTTAATATCGGACACGTCTCCTTCCTCCGGGTGATTCATCACCGTCAGTTTAGCCTTCACGTTCGCTCCTTTCAGCGCGAATCCCCGTGTTTTGGCCTCCTGAACCGGAATCTTCTTCAAAGAGAGGATAACTCAAAGGTAATTATCGGTTTCCGCCTCCGACGGTCGATGTTTTTAACGACCCCGCTGGGGGCGGAACGCGCAATGAACCCAACAACCCCGACCCTTGACCCTCGGGGCTGGCCGCGGGCCCCGACCTCGACCTTTGCCGCGCTGGGCGCCGTTGACCCTCGGGGGGGGTTCGCTGGGTTATCCCGACCTGTTTGGATGTTCCCAGCGTCTCGGAACGCAAAATCGTGGGCGCTTCATTCGACACAGCGTCATTCCTTCTGCTCGTTCTCCGCTACCACTCTTTACTTCCCTGGATGCCGGAGTCGTTTCCACGGTAACGCAGGTGTCGGCATCCCGACCTTTCAGCCTCATTATCGGACTTTTTTCCGCCAGGGTCGGTTTCAACATTTGGGTGTTTTTTTCTCCCTCCTGATGGACGCTAACAGGGCCATTCCGGAGCCAGCCGGGGGGTGTGAGTGGGGGGTGAGTCGGGGGGTGAGTCAGGGGGCGGGGCCAATCGCAGACTAAGAAGAGCGATGCTACGGCGGCTAAACCGAGGCGTTTGCTTTAAAATTCATGACTTCCTCTTCGGCTCCTCCATTAGTCTCTCGCCCCCTCGTCCCTCTTAGCGCGGCCGATTAATTGCATCGATGGACGGAAGGTGAGGATCTGTCGCACCTGTCGCCACGGCGACCCCCCCCCCCCACCACCCAAAGACGAATGCGCCCTAGCATCGGTCCGGTTATTAATAACAGCCCCCTCCCGGAATACCAGCATTAAAGAGGCGGACTGAGCGAATTCCAACACCTGTCTTCATCAGGCCTCAGCCCCCCCCCCCAAGGGGCCCCTTCAAGGGCCCTAAACTGATTCAATCCGCAAAAGAATGCAAGGAAGTCCCATTTTTATCTGCTGGAAAGAGTAAAAAGAACCTGGGAACAATCTGAGGCTCCTTTATCACCACCGGTCCACTGGAACGCGCACTTCCAGGCCACCTTAACGAGGCTCCCTTGGAACGGCTCCCATCGATCCTGCAACCTCCCGATCTGCCGATTCCGCTTCAGCCTGGGGGCCATGTCAAACAAAAATGGAATAGCGTCATTCCCGCAAGGGAAAACTCGAACGCCACTACGAATTTCCTGTCAAACCGAACTGGAATACCTAAGAATTTTTCCTGTCAGATGGAATTCTGGATAAATAAACATCTCGGGAAGTGTCTCTGGGCTAACGAGGACGTGGTTTTCCTCGGAAAGCAGGAGTGTGCTCGCCGCCCCTGACTGTTTGGTCAGCTCCTGGATCAGCTCCGATGTGGATCTAATTCGGAATGCCCGAGGGGACGATTCCATTTGTCTCGACCCTCCTGATTGGATCGCGCCACATGTTCGCGCCTGCTGTTGGGATAACTCGCCCAGATTTTTCTCGGGATAATCCCGGCTGTCGGGGAGCGGGAGGTTGGGGCCTTGCGGCGGGGGGCGGGGCCTAGCGAGGCGCGTCCCTTGACCCTCCCTGACCTTCACCCCGCTGTGACTTCCGTGAAGCGGCCGCGGAACGACCCCGCCGCCGCCTCTAGGGCGAGCAACAATCGCCGGGACACGTGTGAAAACAGGCCGTCTGCAGGAATGGCAGAAATTCCCCCGCTCCTGGGAAGAGCTGGCAGGTATTTCTCATGACTATCTGCTTTCCCCCGAGTATCGGGTGTCTCCGGGGAGAGTCTCCGAAACGCCTCGGAAAACCAGCAGGAATGCAGAGTCGGCACATGGAAGCGTTTTAGAGGAGCGAACATCGCTCCCAGTCCTCCCAGTGCATCTCCTGCAAGAGAGTGTTAACACATGTTCAGTCCCCGGCCCCTCGCCCGTGCGAGTGTGTGTGTGTGTGTGTGCGAGTGTGTGTGTGTGTGTGTGTGTTTGGTGTCACAGCGGGGGTTGTGACAGGAATACGCCCCTGGGAATTTGACACTGGCTGAGCTTCAGCTCTGCTGATACGTTAACAAGAAGAACTTGTTCTTATCAATGGGAGGCTTTATTTCTGCTGTACACACACACACACACACACACACACGCCCGTGCGTGCGCACACACGCACACACTCGCTGTCTGTGTGTCTGTTGCCGTTTCAGTCACAAATGTGAGTGTTAAACATCCCGATTAGCTCACACAAACACACACAAACACACACCGAACGACCAGCAGACGAACCAGCATCTCAGACCAACACAGACGGTGCACGAGGTACACAACAGCCCTGTTATCAATAATCCAGCGGTGGAGGCACGGCCGCCTCACACACGGAATAACAAACAGCCCCGAAAACACGACAGTGGAATTAGCCTGGAATGAACCTGGAATGAGCCTGGGATACGGCAGGGAAAAGCCAGGGATCAGCCTGGAATAAACCTGGAATCGGCTTGCAATAAACCAGGAATTAACATAGAATCAACCCAGAATCACCTTGGACTCAGGCCTTGAATCAGCCTGGAATAAACCTGAATAAAAAACCTGGAATCAGTTTTAATTCAGCCTGGAATCGCCCTGGAATGAGCTTTAACTCAGCCTGGAAATAGCCTGGACTCAGCCTGGAATCGACCTGGAATCGACCTGGAATCAGCTTTGACTCAGCCTGGAATCACCTTTAACTCAGCCTAGAATCAGCCTTGACTCAGCCTGGAATCAGCCTTGACTCAGCCTGGAATCGACCTGGAATCAGCCTTGACTAAACATGGAATCGACCTGGAATCAGCCTCGACTCAGCCTGGAATCGACCTGCTGATGACTCGCAGATCGTTAACCAGAGGTAACATCATACAGGTGAGAAAGGGGAGGAGCCAGAAAGCGAGCGTGACATCATCACGGCTGACGAAAGCGATCCCACTCGACTCGCCTCCTCCCCGACTCAAATTCCAGGCGCTCACCTCTCCGGGAACGCCGTACTTCCCGTTAGCTACCTTTCGCTCAAACAGGCTCAAGGACGACCGCCGCATACCTCGCCCGCTCACGTGTCATGTGACTCACAAAGGGTCGACGTCTGAGCGGGGGCGAGGTGTCAACACCCCCCGCCCCCCCCTTCACCACTGTGGGAAAAACGTACAAGAACAACATTCCCAACGTCCCGTAGGTGAGCGGCGGTCCTGTAATCCGGGGGTTGGCGATGGATTGGGACTGACGTTCTTCCCGACGATGTGGGTTTCGGAGCACGGGTCTGGTTTCCTGAGGGTGGGGGGTGGCGAGGGAGGGGGGGGGGCGGAACCGCAGTCGGGCTTCCGTTTGAACTTTGGCTCGCCGGGAGGTTCAAGGAGGGTTTTAACGTCGGTTCGGAATCGCCAACAAATACTCCCAGACCTCCAGGTCGGCCGTGGAACACACACAAACACACACACGCACATTTCCGTTCACACGGGGGGGGTCATGTGACTCCCGACAAGCGAAACCCAGCGAGGAGTTCAGCCAAACTCTTCCCGGCGAGAGAGCCGCGGATCGATAAAAACCCGATGTCTGAAATCGTTGTTCTGCTTTGTTGAAGGAGAACAATAAAAACGGGGAAAAAAAACGCACCATGTGTTTGTTATTCAAACCGTAAATTAAAACACGAAATCGCCTCTTCGTCATCGCGGCGCTTCAACGTGATCTGGATCCGTTTTCCGCCGCATTCCGCATTTTTTTTTTTCCCCAGGTTCCCCGTCACGTCTGCCTCGTCGCCGCGTCAGGTCGGGCCTGGAAAGTCGGTCTTTGAGCGGCGAAGACGGGCGCCTGACGGACTTTTATTGAATAATGAACGCCGCCTGCGCTGCGTTTTTTTTTTTTTCGATTCGCCGGCGCCGTTTGAAGGCGCGCTACCGTTCCGAGGCGCGGCTGTCAGTCAGCCGTCTCCGACATCTCCGCGTCTCTGCCTCCGATTTTCCTCCGTCTTCCCGCTCCTGACAGCCGTTCCAGCTGCCGGCGGGATCCGGCTCCACGCCGCGGCCCTCGCCGCCTTCGATCTCTCCCGCCCGATGTCCGCTAACGAGCCGCCTCAGTTTTCGCTTCCTCGGAAAAATCGCTCGAGTTTCCGTTGTTTTGTTTTTTTTCGGTTGTCAAGGTAATTGACAGGAGCGAGAGATAAAGGCGGCGGGCGCTTCTTCAGATCTGGCGCGTCAAACCGTGTTTACGTCCGCCGACGCCGTAAACAGCCGCGAGCGGACGCCACGAGTTATTAGTTTAGCGTCAATTAGAGAGCGCCGCCGCCCGACCTGACGCGCGAGACAAACGGGGGAGATTAACACGAAAAGGTCGGTCGCCGTTCGCGTCGTTTATCCCGCCTCAGATCTGTAACGCGGTCGCGCTGGCGCTCGCGCGGGCCCCGGCGAAGGGTCTGAGGTCAGCGGGTGAGGGGGCGGGGCTCCGGAGCAGGTGAGGGGGCTCGGAGCCCCGCCCCCTTCACAAGTAGTCTCACAGCGAGCACATCTGGATCGTTCTTCCCTCTTTCCTCCCTCTCTTCCCTCCTTTCTTCCCTCTTTCTTCTTTCCCTCCCTTTCTTCCTCTTTTGTCCCTCTTTCTTCCCTCTTTCCATCCTTTCTTCCTCCCTCTTTCCACTCTCTTCCCTCCCTTTCTTCCTCTCCCTTTCTTCCCTCTTTCATCCCTTTCTTCCTCTCTCTTCCTTCCCCCTTTCCTCCCTTCATTCCTCCCTCTTCCTACCTTTCTTTCTCCCTCTTTCCACCCTCTTCCCTCCTTTACTTCCTCTCTATTTCCACCCTCTTCCCTGCCTTTCTTCTTCCCTCTTTCCTCCATCTTTCGTCTCTTTCTTCCTCTCTCTTCCTTCCCCCTTTCCTCCCTTCATTCCTCCCTTTCTTTCTCCCTTTCCACCCTCTTCCCTCCTTTTCTTCCTCTCTTTCCACCCTCTTCCCTCCCTTTCTTCATCTCTCTTTCTTCCCTCTTTCCTCCCTTTTTCTTCCCTCTTTCCTCCCTCTTTCCTCCCTTTCTTCCTCTCTCTACCTTCCCTCTTTCCTCCCTTTTTCTTCCCTCTTTCGTCCCTCTCTTCCTCCTTTCTTCCCTCCTTCAACGACATGCTGAAAAAAAAACGATCCTGTGATGAAAAGACAGATTAAAAATAGCCGTCGTTCGGGATGCGGAGTCGGTCTGGTGAAAGCGCTACGGTAGCCGCGGGCTATCAGCTGCAGCCGAGCGCCGCTTTGATGCTTTGATGCTCCCGGGTGCACCCCCCCCACCCCCGCCGCTGGTAAGCTAATACGGGGACGGGGTCAGCCAACGGGAGCGCCATCGCCTCCCCGCCCCCCTCTCCGTTTTGGAAAAGCCGCAACCGCTCGTCTTTCCCGAGGACTAAAAACCCGGATGATTGACGGCCGCTGCCCCTCGGGCCGCTCCGGGAACGTTGGGAAAGAGGGAGCGGAATCAGCCAGCAGATGTGGCCGAAGTCATTTGGCTCGGATCTCCTCGCCGAGTTAGCCAGAACGCCGACTTCGCCGTGACCAGGCGGGGGGGGGGGCCTTAATCACCATTACCACGGCAACCAAACGCCCCCTGCCCGCCTTTGATCTTTCGCGTTAAGAGCGTAATCAAGTCCGCACTTTCGCGCCTCCCGCGTCTCGGGTTTCTTTGTTCCTTGTGTTCCCGCTCCGGAAAAAAAAACGAGAAGAATTCCGAGGCCCTCGTCTCCGGGAACCGATCCGCGCGTTCAAGGCCAAAACAAATGGGGGCCGCTCCGCCGGCTCTTTTAATAAATTACAGCAGGAAGCAATCACGTCGCCGATGTGCTGAGAGGGCTGAAACCGAAGATGGAGGGGGGTCAAAGAGCCACGCCGCTACGTCGTGTCAAGCCACCGAGTAAAAATAGGAAAACCAACCGTTTGGAATCCGAGTAACCGAATAAAGAACGTTCCCAGAACGGATCTAAACATCTGAGCCTCTCCCCGACGTTCCCCGTTGCTCTCAAACTTCCGCTAAATCCTTAAAGCGCGCACCGAATCCGCCTAATTGCCGTAGCTTAGCTGAGTAAACGGGGGCGGGGAGGGGGGCGTGGCCAAGGAGGAGCGCCGCGTCCTTGTCAACACAAACATCAAAGCACTGTAATCCCAGTTAAGCCCAGGGCCTAAACTAAGATAAAGGAGCTGCTGGTAGCGCCTCACTTCAGGAGCGGACGCCTCCGTCGGGGGCCCGAAATGGGCGTGGCGAGAAGTTCGCCTGGCGTGTGAACAAAACGTTCAAATCGGTCGACGAATTCACCTTCTTTTTTTTTTTATTTAAAGGAGGATGATTGAAAATGTTTCCACAAGTTTTTGGTGTTTTTGATTCTAACACAACCCCTCCCCCCCAGTGGCCCCTCCCCCATTTGGCCCCTCCCACCCATAGGCCCCTCCCCTCCACGCCAGTTTCCCCAAGTTTAACCTCCAGACGTCTGGAACGCTTCATAGCTTCCCCGTTAGTCACCGTAATCTAATTTCGGGGCCGTAATCCGGAGATCGGTCCCACGTCGTCTGAATAATCGGGTTAGCGTTTGTTTGGAATAGCGGCGCTTCGTGCGGATCGTTTCTTTTTTTTTTTTTTTAATAGCACTTAACTGCAATTAACCTCCGGCTCTTCTGGACACCGTTAATCAGATTATCCTGCAGAGCTGGACTCCATTTTTCTTTAATCTGGTGAAGGGGGGGCAAGCAAAAACGTCCTCCGCTCGTTTGGGTCAAAACTCCCAAATTTGGGCGGTTTAATGTCAAAGTGGATATTTGGAAACAGAGGCCGAAGCCCCTCCCCCTTCCCACACGCCCCGCCCCCTCTCCCACAAGCCCCGCCCCCAGGAAAAGATTCCAGCTGTAGAAGTCGCCTGGCGGTGTTCTTGCGCTGCCCCGCGGTCGTCGGGGGCGAGCAGAACCCCCCTCGTGGAGGCGCGTTCCCGAGGCGCCGCGGAGCGATGACGTGCGGAATGCGGCGTAAGGTAGCGCGGTTAGCAGCTGTCGCTAACTGTCGGACAGGCGCGCGTTTCTTACCCCCCCCCCTCCCCTCGGTCGGTTAATTTACGACGTGCGCTCGGAGTTACGAGGGCCAAGAGGTCAAGCGTCGGGGATCCGTTTCAGACCTTCTCAGAGTTTCGCCGGCGGGCCGACGCGTCGGCGCGCGTGGGAAACGGCGGCGAGGGCCCGCCGCAACAAAAAAAACACGTGTTTTCGCATCCCGAAGGTTTTACGTGACGCGATTCATCAAACGGATGTTTTCCTTTTTTCACTTGGCGGAGGGTTGAAAACGGCGTAAATTAGGTGTGAAATCGAAAGGTTCGTCCTCTCGTCTCCGGCGCTCGAGCCTCTTTAAAGGTTGGAGTTAATGACGAGGGATTAACGGGGATTAACGAGGCCGCAGCCAAGGCTCCCAAACTGTAACCAACAATAACAAAGCGCGCCAAGCCCCGCCCCCCCCCCTCCTCTCGACGCGTGCCGCGTCACCTGATCCCCAAAACACAAAAAACACTTTAAAAGGTGTTTTTTAACCTCTTTCTTTCGGACAAAAACGCCGTTTCGGGGTTCAGAAGCTCCCTCTTTATGGCTTCGCCGCCTTGGATGTTGGCGAGCGGGAGGCCAATCACGTTTACGGCCCTCGACGCGTCGATCGGCAGGTTGTTTAATCCGCCGTTCTCCGCGTTCGCCGCCGCTATTGCGTATCACGAACAAAGCGTAAATTACAGGTAATTGCGGGACGCCACTTTTACGTTCGCAGACGCGCTCCTGCAAACGTGTAAAACAAGAACCAATCTCTCCTCCGCGCTCGTCTTCGCCTGCCTGCGGCGCGCTCGCTCTGCCGGCGAAGGCGACACGTACGTGTTGAGGACCTGATAATGCTTGGGCTAAATATAGCGCTTATTTATTTTAAACGTAGAAACCGTTTTTCTTTTAAATAACAGACCTTGTTCGAAATTGAAATAAATATATATTTATAATATAAATATACATATGTATATATATACATATACATACATGTATATATGCTCACATAAATATACACACATATGCATGTGGATATACATACATATGTCTATAGATGTGAATGTATATATTCACATCTATAGACATGTATGTGTACATATCTATATATGTATATCCACATACATATATAGATATGTGTGTATATTTATTTCTATATATATATACATACACACACATACATTTATATATATATATATATATATATATATATATATATATATATATATATATATATATATATATATATATATATATATATATATATATATATCATACACAATATCTTTCTATATATATATATATATATATAGATACAAATGTATGTAGATATACATATTATTATATCAAATAAATTAAGGTGATTTAATATATTTGGGGGGGGGGGGCACTCACCGTTTTTACCGTTTTCTGGACAAACTCCGGGGGGGTCGTTGAAGTCGAGAAGGCGGCGGGTGTCGACTCAGTCACGGGCGCCGCCGCTCAGCTGAGGGTCGACCCCCCCCCTCCTCGCCCAGGGGACTGAAATGATCGTCAGTGAGGTCACCGGCGGTTGGGGGGGGCCAGGGCGGGGGTTGGGGGCGGGGGGGTTGGGGGGGATTTGGGTTTCAGGGCTTTGGCTGGAATGCCGCCTGGAGAGGCAGAGGTGCCGCAGGGGTCAGAGGTCAAGGGGGGAGTGTGTCGGAACAGAGAGGGTCGGGCTGTCTGTCAGCTGGGGGACGTGTTTCTGAGGGGGGGGGGGGCAAAACGGGAGTTTAAGAGGGTCAAGGGTGGCGGAAGTGGCGTGGGGGGGGCGACAGCTCTGGAGGGGGTGTTTACACAGATTCTTCACAGTGGCAGCTTTACTGGGAGGGGGGGGTAACTGGGAGGGGGGGGGGTCACTGGGAGGGGGCTGGTCTCCCAGTATCACCACATAAACCAACGCCATCGGCGTGACGACAGAGACCCCTCCCCCCTCCCCTCGCCCGGGCCCCCATGAACGTACTCCCTCTCTCGACCTTAAGCCCCGCCCACTCTCCTCGACCCACGTCGGGCGATGACCTCGGGCGGGAGCTGAGGCTCGTTAAACCGCCGAGCGCGCCGCCCGACCCGATTCCATTAAACGGTCGAGAGCGCCGCGGCGAGCCGACGGACGATTTACAGCCGAAGATAAAACGGTTTAACGACAACCGCGAACTTTCACGATTATCGGGGGGAAAAAAGACCGAATTTCTTCATCCACCACTCGACTGACTGGTGTTAGCACGATGTGTTAGCACATTGGTGTTAGCACGATGTGTTAGCACGATGGCGACGGTAGCACGATGTGTCCTCAAATACCGAAGAGGCTCTCTCGAGGGCGACTTTGTCGGCGTTAGCCGCGACCAGGCCTCGTGTTTTAAATCGTTTTTTTACCGGAGCGTTTTCGGGGGATCGAGCTTTTAGGGAGATCAAAGGCGTGACATAGATCAAAGCAAAGATGGCGGTGGATGTTGGCGAATCGACGGGTCATCGCTGTCGCTCAACGCCGCCCCCCCCCCCACCTCCCCATGGCCCATTCCCATGGGAACGGCGCCGATGGCGAGCAGCTTGTTTGTGTGTTCTCTGGCAGGCGCGGCTGGAACGCTGACAGGCGGCGGGGAGGTTCCGCCGCGCCGCCACGCCGCCAGGTACACACACGCGCTGTTTTCTTGCCCGTCGCCAGGCGGGTTAATCAAACACAGATCAGGTTTCAGAGCGCGGCGGGGGCTGCCGCGGCGGGTTCCGATCCTCGAGGCGGGTCGCCAGACTGACAGAAGATGAGTTTCAGTCGCTGCAGCGTTCTGATCTCCACGTCTAAATCTGATGTTTCTGCCTTTTTCACGCGTTTTTAAAACGTCGACCTTTGACCTCTCGGTCTCTTGACGCCGAACGAAATCTGATCAAGCTTGACTTCTATTTGGTTTTCCTCAGCTTCGACGCCTTCCTTTAGCGCCCTCACTCACACAATAACCAGGAATTCTCGCATTCTCCCTTGATCCAGGTCTTTCCCTTTGAATCAAAGCCAAGTCTGACACCTTTGCCTTTGATCTCTGACTGTAAGTCATTGATCTTACAGGAAAATGCTGCATAAATATATAAAAGTATTCGATTACTCCCTTATAGCCGCTGACCCCCTCGACAGCCTGCAGATTTATGTAAACATCCATAAGATAAATTCCGGCTCGGCATCTGTTTCCAGAGTGGCGCCCCCCTCCCGCTGCCCCCCCCCCGAAGAGTAATAACGTTGCTTTTCTCCTCCATAAATACGAGAGCGAGGTCGACCCGGGACGGAATTAAAGCCGATTGTTTATTGTGCAAACAGTTTCCCCACGTTATGATGTTTGGATTCCTGAGCGGAATCAAAGGGAAGGGAAAGCTCCTGGACCCGACGCCGTGCTGTGCCCCCCCCCCACCCCCCCCCCCCCCCCCCCCCTCACAGCCGGGTAATGACATCATTTGGAGTTGGAATGAAAGCTTTTTTTACGGGGGGAAAGTAAGTGCGCCGCTTTATTGGTTGCGGGATTGGCAATTAAAAAGCAACACCTGGAACGCCGAGGCCGGACCGTGCGATGGCGCCCGGGTCCAGCTGCCTCCGCGGCCCCCTGAGAATGCCCCGCCCCCTTGAAAACCTGCCAACCACGCGTCTTTGCCTCCCGGGAGCCCGCCGAAACATTGGAATACCTCGACAGCGCCCGCGTCGAGAGCCCGCGAAGGTCCTGCGGAACGCCGCGGAACGCCGCAGCCTCCTGGGAGGCGAGCGTCGCCCCGCACTGCCATGACAACCCCCGGTGACAGCGGCGCCATGGCGACGGGATTGGGAAGGAGCCCTTGTTTGCTTTGTTAATGTATTCAGCAGCTGACACCATCTTCACGGAAAATAAACCCACGGAACCACATCTGACGCCTGGAATATCGCTCAGAGCTCCCGGAGGAGCCGACGTTCTGAGACGAGCGCTCCGGACGGGGCTCGCCGCTCCGCCGTCATCCTGGAGGGTTTCGCTCTCCAGATTCAAGGTTTTCCAGGTCCGCCGTCGATGAGCTCGCAGGGCCACGTTTCCCAAACGAAGGCCCTCCCACACGCCATCGGAGAGCTCCGCATCGCTCCCGTGAAGAGAAAGTGGGAACGCTGCAGAGCCTCGCTGCTGCCAACCTCTTCTCCCGGAGGGGCGCTCGGATAAATGAGGGCTCATCCTTCTTCATCACGTCAGGGTGTTGCAGGCCCGCCCCTCGACATCAGGAACGCAAACACCTCTTTAGTCGGACACACTCGGCGTTCCCGGAGCCCGGATCAGGACACCGGTGGAAGTCCTGACTGGTTCTACTGGGAGTTCCCCTCCTTCGGTCTCATTGGGAACTTGCAGCAAAACGTTTTTAGAACCGGGACCTCGCCGCGGCGGCGTCGTAATCTCCGGAGTGACCCAGGCCGCCGTTATCCCTCCGGAGCGCGATGCTTCCCGGCCCCCATGAAATATTCATCCGCTCACGGCGGCAGCGGCGGCGCTAAGGCTAATAAATGAAGGTTAATCACCGAGAGTCGTGATCAAAGCGAGCCTCAGCTGTCAGAACGAAAGGTTTATGATTCAGTAATTACACACACACACACACTCACACACACACACGCACACCCGCAGATGGGAGCCGAGCCTCATTTAAAAATGTTCGGGATAAAAATAGCCGAGGAGCGGCAGTCGATCCTGACTTAATGTTTCACTTTAGAGTAAACGAAGATAACAACAGCGGCGCGTCGCCTCCTTTCAGCTCGTTTCTGCGGCCGAGCACTCCGTCAGCTACACGATTTTCCGATCCCGGCAAGGTCGCGGCGTTGTGTTCCTTCCTCTCCCGCGAATCCGCTTTAAAAAGGCATCAAAACACGGCGGCGTGAGCCTGGCGCCCTTCAAACGCGCTCAAAAGCGTTCACAGCGGGCGCCGAGACGCGAGAGTACGAGTCCCGGAGGTCGCCGCATGTGGGGGGTCTTTTATCTTCTTTGATGTTTCTCACGTCTGCTTTGATCTATGCCTCCATGGCGGAAGAGTCTTCAGGGCAGATAAATGTTTGCTTTGGTTCTGATCAAAATGGCCAAACTACGGTTTTTTAAACGCGAACTCGCCTTTGATCCTGAAAGCCTTTGATCCTGAGGGGGAAAAAAAAGAATAAAGGCGGTCGGGGCTCCGCCCCCTCCACCAGCTCCGTCCCCTCATTTGTTCAGCTGTTGAAGCCCGAAGAGCGTAAAAACGGCGCCCGGAGACGGACAACCCGACTCCGACCGCCTCCTCTCCGCCCTCCTCTTCCTCGCCCAGACAGGCCGAGCAGCTGCCGGGCTCAAACTGGGAAGGTCACCCTCTACGAGGACGGGAATTACTGGGAATTATGAAATCATTCCCGGGCGGGAGCGGCGTAATCCTGTTAGCGTGGCAGGTTCTCCGAAGAGAGAAGGTTAATTACCAAAATAATTCTTCATTTTCACTCCACAATGGCGTAATTATGGGATTAGCCCGTTAGCTGGTGTTAGCTGAAATTACAGAATTACCGCAGATTCGGAATCAAACTTTAGAGCGATTAACCCCGGCACTTGAACAATAATGCCTTTATTTAATATTAACATTCCCCCTGTTTTTTTAATCCCTACTTCTCATTGCTGTTTTTATTTTACTGTTTTTCTCCCCTTGGAGCCGCGCTAACGTGAGTTTGACTTTAATTAACCGTTAAATCTTTAATTACTCAAGTTAAATTATTAACAAGGAAACTTTTTTTTTTCCTTGAAAAAAAATTGAACATGAAGTAAATATGTAAAATGCGATTTGGTTAATCAAAGGCTCGTTTAGCTCCGCCGCCCCTCCGGATTAACGCCATTTGTAATCAGATTGACGTAATTACGACTATTTGGGATCTCGTCACCCTCCAATCCCGTCAAAGAGCCCGTTAATTGTCGCGACCCTCTCGGGGAATGCTGCCCCCCCGCTGGATCGACAAGACGAGCACTTTCAGAGGCGATACGATTAAAAAAAAAAAAAACAATATCGATGTAACGCGCAGGGAATTACGAGGAAAACCGACATCTTTCCTTTGAGAAGTCGGATACTTCCCCGAGTCCAACCAATCTTTCCCACCTGCTACGCCCCGCCCCCAAAGGGGCGTGTCCACGAGTATGAAGCGTGACTTTGGACCGCGCTTACGTAGGAGGACGAGCGTTAACGATCAGACCTTTAAAACGTCGGCAGGGCGAAAAAAGATGGTTTTATTTACCGATTATAAAGAAAACAGGACTTTGCTGTTGTAATTCGACCTGACATGTAGCATTATACTAATTATACTTTAATTATAATTTATAAATCCGGGTTTAGTGAAGTCATGAGGAATGTTTGAGTTTTATTAAACATTATGTGTTTGATTACTGCTTTGATGTTTCATAAAGAATACGCATATCAAAATATTTAAGTTAAAGTGACTTTATTGGTTTCAGTTAACTTCAGGTCTTCGGCGGGAGGCATCAAGATGCGCTCGGCGGCTTCTGTCAGGCGTTCACTCGGATCCCGGAGGCTAAACTCGGTCGGTGAGCCCGAACAGATGCCTCGCGGCGGCAGCGGCGGCGTTTATCGCGGCGGGGGGATCGGCGACGAGCCCCGGAAACGTGTCGGAGCGCCGAGCCCGTTTGTTCTCTCCGCGTTACGCCTGCTGGGGCTTCTGATGTCGAGGACGAGGACGTGACGAAGAGGAGGGCAAAGCGCAGGCGGCTCCGGGAAAATCGGGCGAAAGTCAGACGGGAGGGCCTCGCCGCATTAAACGCGGCCGGAGCGCCGCGAACGCATCCTTCAGCCGGCGGACCTTCGATATCAACATCATCATTTATTCATCGAAATGCCAAACTGGGTTTGATCTCCGCTACGGCGAGACGTGAATGATTAATGAGGCAGGGCGCCGTGTCCAGGGGCGACGGGCGGAGGACGGGGACGCCGCCGCACCACGCCGGGGCGAGGGGGGCGGGGCAGGGGCGAGGGAGCGTTCGCCCGCATCTGTCCAAGGTTGTCCTGTTTTCAGGGGCGAGGTTTCGTTCCCAGGTGGCCCGGCCCCCCCCATCAGCAGCAGCTCCACCTGCGCTTTGATGTCCCCGCTGCCCTTTGATGTGCCCGCCGCCAGGAAGTGAAGCGTCAGCGCGACTCAGCCGCAGCTGCGGCGGCTGCTCGCCGACCTGCGCGAACGCGCCCGTGCTCGGGCCGCGGGCGTCAGCTGATGCAGACGAGTCGGGACCTGACGCCCATCCGCTGCATCGAACCGGCCCGAGGGCCACGCTCCGGACCTTTGACCTTTGATCTGGGTCCCTTTGATCTGCCTTTTGAAGGAAAGTTCTCCAGGTGGGTTTTTTTTTTGTTTTTTTTTTACGTTTCTTTTACTTTCACAGCCGCTGAAACCAACATTTGAAATAAAACATCTGATTCCCAACGAGACGATTCAGACGTTTCTGATTCCTACTCCTTTGGTCTCAGGACATCAAGGACATCAAGGGCTGCGGGGAGGATCCCTCGCTGTCCAGCGCTCCAGCTGAAACTTTCAGGACGTAATAAAACGCTGCTTGGGCGACGTGATGGGAGACAGCTGAAGGTCTGAATGCGGCTCCTCCACCACATGTTCTGGTGGTAATTAGCTCCTTAATGAGCCCCAAACCTTCTCCAGATGGGTAAACGCGTTGGGGGGGGTGACGGCGGCGGCGGCGGCGGCGCTCTCGGCTGGTTGCACCGGGAGGACTCAGCCGCGTTATCGGCGGCGCTAAGAGGCCAAAAACACGGAATAAATCTCCGCCGTGACACTCGATTCTGAAGAGTTAAAAAGGCGTGCTTGGGAGCCCGCCGCGATAAGAACTCCGCTAACAAAGAAGCCTTTCATGAATAAATCAAAGGAGCACTTCGTCTTTGTTACACAGGAATGTCTTTGCACCTGCCCGCGACGGCGGTTTGGTCTCCGAGGACAGGCGGACGCAAGATCCTCTTATGTTGTTGTTTATTTTTAGGACTCTCAGTTATTTACAGTGGGATTGATCTGCTTCCCGCTGTTCCCGGGAATGATGCACCCCCACACAAACATCCACCACCTGTTTAAATACCTGAGGGTCCCTCACCTGCGTCTAATTAGCCCCGCCCCTTTTGCCTTGGCACGTACTGCTGCAGGTTCCTCTTGGAAGGAGTCCCACAACGAGCTGTTTGATTACCTGAGGGTCCTCACCTGCCTCTAAATTAGCCCCGCCCCTTCTGAATTGAGCAAACGCTTCTCCCAGCACCTGCTGGTGGAAGCCCCGCCCCTTTTGGCCCTTTTGCTCCTCCCAGTTCCTGCTGGAAGAAGCTCCACCCCCTTCTCCCAAGTGTCTGATTACCTGATGGTCCCCCACCTGAGTCCAGTTAGCCCCGCCCCTTTCGCCCTGACACAACCTGCTGCCACATCCTGTATGGAAGAAGCTCCACCCCCTTCTCCCAACTGTCTGATTACCTGATGGTCCCCCACCTGAGCCATTAGCCCCGCCCCTCTCGCCCCGACACAACCTGCTGCCACATCCTGTTGGAGGAAGCCCCGCCCCTTTTGCCCTGATACACGCTTGATACGAGCCCCCCCCCACCAACCGCCACCCACCTGTTTGACGACCTGAGGGTCCCTCACCTGCAGCTGAGCAGCCCCGCCCCTTCTGCCTTCATGCTGCTGCACCCCCCCCCCCCCCCCCCCACTGCCCCCCCCCCACGCTAAAAGCTCCATTTACTCGCGGGCCGAGTTGACAGACAATAGCAATTGGTTGAGGAGGCAGCTTAAGTGGGCTTTGATTGTCACGGGGATCATCTTTCATCTCTTTTGTGGCGGGGCAGCCGGCGACCTTTGCCCCCCCCCTCGCCCCCCCCACTCCTAAATCAGGCTGCGATGTGGATCACATTCCTGCCTGTTGACACTGGGCCCGCACCGCCGACAGCGCCCGCAGCCCCGTTCACACCTGTCCCGTCACGTCCTCGCGAGGAAACTGTGATACATTTCTGGAACAGTGGCGGCCTTTGTGTCTCCCTGGGTGGGGGGTTGAGTGGGGGGGGGTTAGTATCCTAGAGAGGCGACTCGCACGCAACCCGAGAGAAAAGCAGCCAGACGCGCATTTTTCAGGCTGTCAGAGCGTCAGGAGGGCGACGGAGCGTCCCGACACGGCGAGGACGGAGCGATGAAGGACGGTGGGGGGCGTCCTGAGGGGGGGCGTCCCGAGGCGACGCGCTCCCTAAGAGGCAGAAATGCGCGACCAAGGACGTTTCCCCACGTTCCAACACGTTTGGAAACATCGCTCACGCGCAGGCCGGGACAACCCCGGAGGTCCTGGAGAAGCGGGAGGACCAGGAGCACCTGGAGGTCCTGGAGAACCTGGAGAACCAGGAGGACCAGGAGAACCTGGAGGTCCTAGAGAACTGGGAGGTCCTGGAGAACATGGAGGTCCTGGAGAACCAGGAGGACCAGGAGCACCCAGAGAACCTGGAGAACCAGGAGGACCAGGAGAACCTGGAGGTCCTAGAGAACTGGGAGGTCCTGGAGAACCCGGATAACGTGGAGGTGCTGGAGATCCCGGAGCAACCTGGAGTTCCTGGAGAACCTGGAGGACTGGAAGGACCAGGAGCACCTGGAGAACCTGGAGGTGCTGGAGAACCTGGAGAACCTGGAGGTGCTGGAGATCCTGGAGCAACCTGGAGGTCCTGGAGAACATGGAGGTCCTGGAGAACCCGGAGAACCTGGAGGTCCTGGAGAACCCGGAGCAACCTGGAGGTCCTGGAGAACCTGGAGAACCTGGAGGACTGCAAGGACCAGGAGCACCTGGAGGTCCTGCAGATCCCAGAGAACCTGGAGGTCCTGGAGAACCCGGAGAACCTGGAGGTCCTGGAGGAACCAGAGGACCTGGAGAACTTTCACCCAAAATGCTGCGTTCACTGACACAAGCGCGATGCATTCAGGTGCCAGTCTGGTATCCGTAAACCCCACACACTTGCTCTGCCCCTGACCTGCCTCTGGAGCGCTGCCTCCTACGTCCAGCCTTGTTCCCGACCATCAGTGACTCATCAGCGGGAACATTTCCCGTCCCCACTTCCCAATTCTTCCTCTGCTCGCCGCTCCTCGCCGCCGTCCATTAACACGCGCGCTCGTCACGTCCCGCCCACGCCTGCCTGGCGGCCGTCGACCCGCTCCTCGCCATCCCCACTCAACGCCTGGATATTGGACTAATGGGCCCGATCTTCACGCCCACGGGAGGGTGGTGGTGGTGGTGGTGGGGGGGGCAGAGAAGAGCGATGAAACGGGCGCAGATTGACAGGAAGCATCATGAAAACGCGTCTCGGCGTCGTCACGCGGCGCCGCTCGGCTGTCAGCACCCCCCGGTGCACCATCCAAACATCAGCATCCTTTGATTGTGACATTTTTCTTTCTTTGTGTGTTTTTTTTTCTTCTTTTTTTTTTTTGAGCTCGAACGCAGCCCAGAGGCGCTCGGGAGGGAGGGGGGGGGAGGGGAGGGGGAGGAGGGGAGGGGGGGAACATCGTCTCGGTCCCAACATGAAAGAAAACACTTGTCTGGTCAAACACACACACACACACACACACACGTGCTCGCACGTGTCCCCACAGCTACAGAGATTCAAACACACACACACAAAAGATACACACACAAAAGAGACACACACGCACACACACACGTGCTGTCAGAACCGAGGACACGTTAAACTGATGCTCTGAGAGCTGACTCTGTCTTCAGGAGACACACACACACACACACACACACGCGCACACACAGACGTGGGCGAGGAGAAACGTTGGAAAATTACATTTCTCCGATTGGCTCATTTCTGAGTAAATTAATACTTTTACAGTTGTCTTGAGGAGTGATTGTTTAATAAATGGTAATCATGTGCAGCAGGAAGAGAGGCAGGTCGAGGTGGAAGTCTGGGGAAGTGAAATTCAATCAGCGGAGACAGAAACACACACTCATTCCTGCTCCTCTGATAGGAAATGCGCCTCCTCCGCGCCGCCGCGACACAAACAGGCTTGTTTATCTGCTGAACCTGCGGAACCAGGACATTCCGCTATTTTTGAAACGTCTCCTCATAAACCTGCCACCGGAACCGCCGCCGGTCCCGCTCAGCCTGGATGGATCCTGGTGGCGGCGTTCAGCGCTAATCAGCTGACGTTGGCTCACCACGAGGGGTGTATTCACACATGCATGTAGGGATGTATTCACACATGCATGGAAGGGTGTATTCACACATGCATGTAGGGACGTATTCACACATGCATGGAAGGGTGTATTCACACATGCATGGAAGGGTGTATTCACACATGCATGTAGGGACGTATTCACACATGCATGGAAGGGTGTATTCACACATGCATGGAAGGGTGTATTCACACATGCATGTAGGGACGTATTCACACATGCATGGAAGGGTGTATTCACACACACATAAGAGGGTTGTTTCATACATGCATGTGAGGGTGTATTTTCACATGCACACGAGGGTGTATTTTCACATGCATGTGAGGGTCTTTCCATACATGCATGTAGGACTTTATTTGTACATGCATGTGAAAGTGTGTTCATACGTTTGTTTGAGGGTGTATTCACACATGCAAGTATATTCACATATGTATGTGAGAGTACATCCATTTCTGCATGTGAAGGTGCATTCATGCGTGCATGTGAGGGTGTTTCAAATATGTATATGAGGGTGTATTCATGCATGCATATGAGACTTTATTTGCACATCCATGAGAAAGTGTATGCATACAAGTAGGTGAGGGTGTATTCACACTTGCAGGGGAGAGGGCACGCACGCGTGCATCTCTGCGGGCCCTCCATGTGTGAGCGCCATCTGTTTGTTGATGTGTAAATGTTAGATGTGTGAAAGGTTAGTCGGCGTAGCCGCAACAGCCTCATTCCGCCTCAGTCTCTCGCCTAATTCGCTGGTATTCATCCGCCGCGGTGATGAGTCCGCGTGATGAACGGCCTCTCGTTAGTGTCCTTACGCCGCCGGGACCGCTCGACTTCCACGCGTACGGGCTGCCTGGCTCGGGCTCCGCTTGTCTTGCCTTCCGCGTCCGCATCCCGAAGAGTCGGGAAGGACGGTCGGCGGCGCCCGTGTCCGGATCCGAGCGGGCGAAGACTCAAAGCCGTTGCAAGTCGACAGGCTGGATCTCGCCCAGCGAGATAAATCACCTGTGGACCACAGCTGGAGCAGATGTTCTCGGACCCTCGAGCCCCCCCCCCGCCATACGATTACGGGCGTAAACAGATTGCGCGCAGGCCTCAACCGTCCGCCGGTGGAGGACGACCGTCCGCCATAAACCACCGCTGCTGCCAAGGCGGAGTCCTCGGGGGTCGACCGTTCGGGGGGGTTAACGAGGGCGGGGGCGGTCCATCTGTCGTAGCAGGCGTTCGATCAGTGCGGCGGCTAAATGAGGTGTGTAAAAGCGTCCCGAACATCGGTCTGGGAGGGCGCCCTCCCCCTCTCCCCCTCCGCCGGGGTTTGATGTGGAAACTGCGCGCGGCGTTCCGAGATACTCTCGAGAAGTCTGTAATCGGAGTCCCGGGCCGCGACAACTGGGAGATAAAGAGCGGGATCGCCGCGTTCGGGTTACGGGATAATCTCCCAGGAATGCGCCTCCTCATGCGTTTGATTGGCCGCCGTGCGGCCCGCCAGACCGTGTCACATGGCGTCGGGGAAAGGTGGCGCGCCCCCCCCCAGCGAGTCCTCGTCCTCGACCTCGACCCGCCGAAGCCTGACGGCGGTTACAGACGGTCGCGGTATACGGTTGCGGACGCGCGGGCGATAAGGAAGAGGCGCGGCGCCGCCGGAGGTTCAACGAGGAGGCGCGAAGGATTGGCGAAGTGGGCCGACGACAACAACAGCGGGGATTCGAGGAGACGTTCCCCCGAGTAGCAACAATTGGGGGGGAAATCGACTTCACTCGAGAGAAAAAAAAAAAAAAAAAACGGAACGAACGCGGCGCGATCCGTCAGCGGCGGAGCGGGTTTGACGACATCGCCAAATGAACGCGTTCACCTCGGAGCCCGGGAGCCGACGGCGGTGTCAGTTCTCATTAACAGTCCCAGAATAGCCCCTACAGTCGGACACGGGCGGCTCCTCCTCGCTCGGTATTCGGCTGAAGGTTGTATGACATTCCTCCGGGGACGCGGCTGACATTTGGAGGTAGACTTCTGCAGACAGAGCAATAATGTCACACAGGCTGGCTGTTATTCCTGTCTGAATAAAGGGGGGGGAGTCTAGGGGGGGGTTTAATCTGATCGGCGAATCAAGGACGAGCGGCGGCGACCCCCCCCACCTTCGGCCGCCGCGTTTACTCGGTTCAGCTTCGGTTGCGGCCTGACCCCCCCCCCAACAGGGAGGAACCTCGAGCAGGGTGGAAACGAGACGTTTACGGGAGGCCGTCGGGCGAAAACGGATCGATGTTTATGACGACTAATCCAACCTGGAGGGGCGTCGGCACGGTTCATCAACCTTGACCGCTGAGGAAACGGGGGGGGTGTTTATGATGTCGTACAGTCGGGATCGGAAGGACGTCCACGCGCCGTTAGTTCATTAACTACCGATCAGCCGAGGTTTTGAGCGCCGTGGCGGTAAATATACCAGCGATATCGACGCGGCGGGGAAAAAATAAACCGCAAAGGTCGGCAAATCCGAACAGCCGGACACGGCGGCTGATTCCAGCGCGGAGCCCCGAGATGTGAGGGCGCGGCGCTCCCCCCCCCCGCCCCCCCGCCGAAGAAGCCCGATAGCTCCCCGCTCCGCTGGAGCGGACTTATCTCTCAACGCCGCGCTCTCCCACATCAAAGCCGGGGCGGCCGCGGCGGCGCTCAGGCGGAGGGCCGGGAATGGAGTCGGCGGGCGGCGCAGGTTGGCGGCGCGCACGTGGGGACGCGCGCACGTGTGGCCGCTGATGGATGGGGCGAAACATGGTTTATTGACACGACGCCTTCATGTTTCACAAGGCCATCAGTCATACAGAAGGCCCATCTGCTACACACACACACACACACACACACACACACACACACACGCACACACTCCTGAATGTTTTTGTGCATTTCAGTCCCAGCTGGCTCGACCTTCACCCGCGGCCCCCCGTGCGCTCCGAGGACGGACCCTCACAATGGAGGCCTTTCAGCTCCACTGAACACACGTATGTGTCTGACAAAGACACCGTTAACGGCACCACCGCCGAGTCGGACCGGGACCTGAAAGGCCAGCAGACTGTCCAGAGAAAAGAAACCATTTCCTGCATACCGAGTGAGTCATCGTCGCCGCGGCGATCAAAGAAACGCTGAAAATCTCCACTGGATAAAACTCAAATTCTCTCAACACCGTTCCAAGTTAAAGAATTATTATTTTCCTTGATTTTATCGACGTGTGACGGCGCCCCCCCCTGTCGCCCCCTGCTGGTGGATCCAAGACCAACTGAGGAAATAAATTTATATGAATAAAGGAAACACAAGAACACAAAAATTCTGCAGCATCTCTGACGCCCTCCCATGGACGGTTGCTGGGTTTTTTTTCGGTTCGCGTGTTTCAATTTTTTGCTTTGATCGTTTTTTGCTTAGATCTTTTTTGCTTAGATCTTTTTTGCTTGATCTTTTTGCCTCGATCTTTTTGCTTTGATCTTTTCGCTTTGATCTTTTTTTCCTTGGATTTGCTTTGATTTTTTTGCTTTTATTTATTGTTTTGCTTTGATCCCTTCGATTCATGATGCTGATCCCCACGTATTTCCAAAGTTCGCCGGCCCCCGAGGCAAAGCAACGTGACCGAGGCTTAAACGGCGTCCAAACTGCGTGGGGAGGGGGGAGGGGGGGCATCATTAATGGCGAGAGCTCCAGGGGCTCTTTGCCGAGCCTTTAGTGCACCTCAGGAGGAACAAGTGGCCATTTTCCCTCCATTTGCGGTCGCCTGCGTCAGCGCGTGGATAAGAGGCGAGCGACCCCCCCCCCCCCCCAGCGCCGCTCCATTCTTCTGGCTCCTCAAAATCTCTCCATCCCCCCAAATTAAGCAACACTCCAGCCAGACGGAGCGCCCTCCGCCTCGAACCCACGCGTCCATCAATTCCTCCTTTCCATCTACGCTTGCCTTCAGAAGCAATCCACGCCGGATCTATAATTTATGTGCGGCGGCGGCGTGCAGTTTGATTTTGTCTCCGCCAGGATGTCTAATCACAGCCAGAGTCCGTGTAGAGGATCTGAAGATCGGGCGAGGAGATGATGGACGTGAAGACCGAACCAGCACGTCCAGAAAGTTTGTTTTCCCCCAATCTCTCTCTCTCTCTCTCGCACTCACACACACTCACACACACACACACACACACACACACACTAATAACTCCAGCTCTCGCTGATGCTTTATGTGAAATATTTATGCAGCAAACCAGCAACAAACCGAGGCGATGACATCATCTCGCCCGGCGAACAGACGCCACGAGGGCAGCGTACGGTTGAGGAAGTGTTTTAGCGCGTCGGCGCGTCCCCGTTGCTGGTGGGGGGGTGGGGGGGGACCCGCGGGTGGCTGATGAGGAGCTGTTTTGCTCCGGAAATCACCGCCCTCTCTGGGATGTTTTTTTTCCCCCCTCGTCCTCGCCGCGCGTCCTCATTACGGCGAAAGGCGGGAGCGGATCCGGGGCGCCGCGGCGCCGCCCGGGGCTCCGTGGGGAGTAATGATGGGGGCCAGTGGCCAAGGGCCCCCGGGAGGGAGGCCTGTTGGTGGTGATTCCCTGCTACTTATGTGGGGGCCGTGAAGGTCAACTTCATCTGCAAGCACACACTCACACACACACACACACACACACACACACACACACACACACACACACACACACACACACTCTGACAGCTGCCTCCTCCCTCTCTCTCTCGTTTGCCCTTGGGAAGAGATGGAAAGAGGGAAGCAAACAGCGGGGAGTGTTTGCCCAGACGCTCACCGCCGCCCCATCCATCTACCCCCCACCTGCCCCCCCCCCGCGGGTGTATCAGTCCGGTCTTGGTTCGGCGCAGATATAATCCTTTAACGCCTCTAAATGATCCAGAGGTTGAGAGGGGCTCCGGGACGCCGTCGGGACCCCGCTGCTCGCACCTGCTGGATCAGGTGGAGATAAACGCCAGCGGGCGCCGCGCCCCCCCCGCTACCCCCCGCCCCCCCCGCACCATTAATATTTATCAGGCCGGCTCTCATCTCCTCGCACTCTCGCCATGAAGGTGCCGGAGCCCAAAGACATATAGGAGCTTAATATGGATTTGTGCAAACAGGAAATGGAAGCGTGGCGATAACACAGCCGGACCCAGGCTGCATGTTAAGTCCAAACCCCCCCCCGCCCCCCACCAGGGCACTTAGTGGGGCATTAAGGGGCACCGGGGAGGGTGCTCGACAAACGCGTCCATTTGACACGGCGCTCTGGTGTTTGTCTTCCGGAAGCTTTGAGAGCAAATCCCAGAGTGGATCCCCGGAGCGCGCCGGGAAAGACGGAGCAGCTTCCGAGAGTCAAAAAGGCCCGGCTGGCTCCCGGTGTCGATCCGGAACATCAGAAAGGGAGAAAGACGGCTTTCAGCCTTCCCAACGGAGGTAAAGGCTTCACCTGCGTTCCGGCGAGTGTCTGATTAATCCTCTTTCCTCCATCATTCCGTTTATTAGAGGTTATAAATCCTCCTTTGTTCAGATTAGAGAAGCCCGTCTCCTCCTGAGGTGTCTCTTTGGAAGACGACCTCTCCGGGTCTCCGAGGAACCGACCAATCAGAGGACGCCAGGGGAGCCAGACGACCTTCAGAGGTCAGGGGGGGGCAGCCTGGTTAATCCAGAACCACCAGCCGGCTCCAGATCGGATGGCCCACCTCTCCGCCGCCATGTAAGCGATATTCGCCGCCCGTGTAAAGCGGGACCGCGACACCTTCTCAGATTCGGCGGTGGGTCGTGGCCCCGCTGAGCGTTTAGGGGACGCGTCACATCGATGTTCTATGGGTCTGCGGTCCCTCTGCCCTCGATGCTCGTTTGTCCGTCCACCTGTTGGGCTTTTTTCCCCGCCGACTGGTTCACCGTTGTTTTTTGAGCGAAATCTCCAGAGAAGCGTGCGATGGATGGCGCTAGCATTTAAGGCTGACATTTCTGCCCACCCGAGTATAAACCGCGACGAAGCCATCGACTCTTTGAATAACAGGCGAAGACGAACCCCCGCCGTCTCGCTCGTGGCTGGAGGTAAACTTCAAAACTCTGGTTCGGAGCTTGACGTCGCTCTGTGACATCTACCGGGCGGGAGATGATTGGTGGCCCGAAACTCTCCTTCAGACGGAGTTGATAAATTCGCCCGTCTGTTAATGGAGAAGCGAGAGCTTCTGGAGGATAAAAATACCCATCCTGCTCATTAGCGCTGATGCTTTCGTGAACATCCTTTTACCTCCTCTGCTGTTCTAAAATGGCGGCCGATTCAGGGCCTGGTTCCCTTCGGCAGGGAGCTGGACGACTTCCCTGTCGAGAAGTAAAACACAGAGCTGTGGACACGAAAAGATGCGTAGAAGGGACGTTCTTTGTTCCCTGTTCTTGAAAAAATCGACGTTGAGTGATTTTAATTGTGGTTGAGCGTTGACCAATGAGACGCCGTGATACTGCTGCGTCACTGTTGCTACGACAACGCGGATCTCCCGACCAATAGGAAGCGCCGTCAGTGTTGCTAAGATACAGCTGCAACGCGACTTTAGTATATAGGATATTTAACCGCCGCATTTCACACTTAGAAACTTTATAGACCAAATAAAACTTTATATTTAAGGCTTACTTTAACAGTATTGCTGTTTTACAAAAGTAACTTTTATTTGGCGCTATAATATTGACAATAATTTTTAAAATGTTATACTACAACCTAGTATCTAGTATATATTTATACTACAATCTTGTACCCCCCTTCCAGTACCACATCCCTTATATTCATCTCAGACAGGTGGCAACCCTAATCCAGGTTGATGTCCTCAAATGCGTCTGCTCACCTGTCAAGATAATCTTGTGACGCGTCCGAAGCGATTTGCGCGAGCCGCGTGATACGGCCGTTATCGGCCGCGTCGATGGAGGCCGTCAGCCCGCCAGCGGGGAGGGGACCAGATGCATCGGGCGAGCAGCGGGGGTGAGATTAGACATCATCTCGCCCCCGCCGTGGGGCTCAGCGCGGAGAAAACGCCAGGTCAGCTGAAGCTTTTTAGCCTCCGATAGCCACGCTGGGCAGGAAGCCATCTTCCCTCCGCGGAGCGCCCAAACCTGGAGATTAGGAGCCGGAGAATCAAGGGACGCGGATCGGTTCCAGGGGAGGGATCCAGGGATCCGGGGTCTGCTTTTCTTTTCCCCTCAGCTCGGCTAGGCTCACAACGGGGGGCCGTGGGGGGGTCAGCGGGGGGTCAGGGGCCCCTTTCACTGACACATCCCAATCTCCCTCCGTATCAGCTCATTCCGAGATAATGGCTGAGATCGAGACGGCTCTGAATTATTAATGGGGAGTTGGGGTGGGGTTGAGACAGTCATCGAGAGAGTCAACAGTCAAACTGAGTTTGCCCACAACATCTCACACACACACACACACACACAATGACCTTCCACACCACACACAGCCTTGTCTTTCTACCTCTGTGGGGACCCTGATTCCAACCTTAAAAACAGGCCTTTGAAGTTGCGAGGACGCACGTTCCTGAAACAGGAAACCGGGAACACAGCGGAGGGAACCTTTCGGAACCCTCGTTTCGAGAGCGGGCCCCACCCGAACCCCCGTTTCCTCGGAGCCGGCCGAGGCCGCCGGGGAGCGTCCCCGCGTCGGCGGCGCGTAAAGATTTCCTGTCGCATTAACGAGGATGCAGATGGAATATCGGCTGATTTACAGCGAGTCATTTACGGCAAATCATTCACGGCGTCCTCGGCTGTGAACGCCGGCCGTGAGGGTTTTATTTGCTGGACTTCCTGTTCGCCGTGGAGGTCTGACTCAGCGAGTTATTCACGCCGGAACTTTTATTGTTGATTATAATTATAGTCAATAAATGTAAAAGCAAGACTGACAGGAGGCGTTCCGCAAGGCCCGATCCTGGGGCCCGCGTTTTTGACGCCTGATCCGTGTCTCCTCGTCAGAACTCTTCTTTGGACTCTGGGTCCGGAGGTGCATTCGGTTGCCGTGGAGACAGGGCCCACTGTTATCTCCAGTTTTCGAGCTTCTGCTCGCGCAAACAGACGGCGGCAGACAGCAACAGGAAGCGCTCCGGAGTCAGAAGAATCTTCCCCGCGGGGACTTTTTCCAGCAGAACCGTCGATCTGTGGTTCTATTTTCAGGAGCCATTGTCTTCTCCGTCAGATGTTAGGACTGTCGCGGGTGGAGAAACGAGGAGTTCTGCTTCCTGCATTCCTCGGCTCATCCTTTTTCGGGGGGGGCGCCGTCTCCCTTTGTCACTTCCTGTCGGGGTTTTGCGGTTCCTCCAGATCAAGACTCCGCCCCCTGCCTCCTCGCTGTCCGCGTCCCACCGACTCATCCTTCCACCGTTGTTGTTACCGTGATTCAATTAAGGAGTCGAACGGCGGAGGCCAGCGGGCGAAGATTTATTTCCAACCCTCGTTAGCTCGCAAGCCTTCACTTCAAAGGCTCGTTTCCCCCCGCTGACGTTCCCTCTCCGACGCGGCAAAGCGGCGCGGACATGAAAGCGTCCGCAGGAAGACGGGCAGCCGTCGACGAGCCGGTGGCTCCGCTTCGGGCGGCGGGAGAGAGAGGACGGCGATGAGTTTGTTAATGCGGCGAAGGTCGCGAAACGACCTTTGATGGAGCACTTTAACGGTTAACGAGCTGGTGTCCAAGTAACTGGGAATCACAGGAAATTATCCTTGTTCCCTCATAACCGCACGACAAATGTCTGAAATTGAACGTCCGTTGCCATGGTTGCGAGAAAGCCCTCAGCGACTCGTCCCACGTTTCATCGACCTCTTTCCTGCCACAGGTTTCATTCGCGAAGACCCGAGAGCCGCCTGGAATATTCTTCCACTTCAGGGGATGTTTGAGGAGGCGACGGGGTTCGATTAACCCCACCCCACCCCGCCAGCGCCGATCCTCAGGTGTTGTCGTGGCGACCTCGCGACCTTCAGCTCCAGCTTATGGGCCGGACACCTCAGACAGCGCTCCTCTATGGATCGGCCAACCAAGGAGTCGGAATGTCGTGTCCCTCCCACGGTGCCCTGCGGCGTGTACAACGACCCCCCCCACCCCCCAAACGCGCTGATTTGAGTGAATCGCCAGAGCCTGCGCTCGCTCCGGCGCTTTTACGACGACTATATTTTCCAGCGCATTAAAGGTGTGGATTTTCCTCCTCCGCGGCGAAAGGCGGGGGGTGCAGCAGACGGGGGCCCGCGTGAAAGTCATTTGCTAATGAGGGCTCGTAAATATTCCGGACGGCGAAGCGGGTTTGGCCGCAGCTGCTGCGCACTTCCAGATCTCGGCGGGCGGAGTCGCAGCCCTCCGCCGCTGCTGTGTGTTTAGGTTATTAGCTCTCGCACGTTAAATTTCATCACGCCTCGAGGTTGTAACTTTTACGCCGGACTAAGTGCTCCTGGCGCTCCTGGGGAATCCAGCCAGCTTCCACGGAATGGAGCCGTTACTTATTTAAGCAGGAAAGGAGGAATGAGGGGATGTTAAAGTCTCCGCTGGACGACCGGGAACGTCGCTGAAGGACGCGGAGCTTCCGTTCGGTCACTTCGGACGCCAATCCGGCCCCCCCCGGGAGAGGGAAAGGGTGGGAATCAATGGATGAGTATAGATCCCGGAGAGGCTGAAGATGACTCGGGATAGCAGCTCCGGCATTCCAGTGGCGGTTCTGAAGGCGTTCCCAGGAGAAACCGAAAACCTTCACGTTTGCGGGAAGGTGGAAGTGTCGCTGGTCACCTGGGAAGTGTCTGACCCCCCTAGATCCCGGACAAGTCCAGGCTGGAACGCCCTGACGTGAGATCCTCACTTCTACCTGTTCCTGTTGTCATAGAAACGCCGTCAAGGTCAGCGCTCCCAATCAGGCGACGGGCGGGAGCCGAAGCCACACCTCCCTCGCCGCCGACGGTCCGCACTCTGGGAGGGGCCGACCAATCGGAGCAGCAGCTCGTTATCAGCGCCCGACAGCGTCCCCCCCCCCCCCGGTGACCGTGGCGGTGTTTCCAACCCCCCTCGCCGCCACCGCCACCGCCACCGCCGCCTGTCTGCAAGGCCCCGGCGTGTCATATCACACTTTAAGTGGCGTTCCAGGCCGACACCTGATCGTCCGAGAGTCGGGACGAGCTTTTTAGCTCATCCATAATTCACCTGCTGGGGGCAGCGGGATAATAATAGCCAGACGGAGGAGGAGAGGGGAGGGAACGACGGACGTGTTGTCAGCGTGGGGGGGGGGGGGGTTCATCCCGAGGTCGGAGGTTTGATCTGGGAGAAACGAAAATCGCTGATCAGCCACGCCATCGACGGAGTATCCCGGTGACTGTTTATCATCCTGGAATCATCCGCGCGCTTACATTCGTGGGAAAAGTCGGAAAACTCGTGAAAAAAAGTCGTGTTTTTGGAGCGTGGAAGGACGCCAGGGGTCACTGGGAACGGCCCAGTCTGGACTGGGACCCAGAGCCTGGCTGCTTCGGGCCGACCCGGGGAGCAGCGCACCGGCGCCGCGTGTTTATCCCAGCGAGCCGTGAGGTCACGCTTCCAAACGGGGAGCGGCGGGTCGGGGGCAGATCTTGGCCCCGCCCCTTTCCCGTCTCATTGTGGCGCCCGGGGGGCCCCCGTCAGCTCGGGAGGAAGCGGATTAGACAGACACGGACTCACTTTTATACCTCAACATTGTTCTGTCCTTCCCCTCTGGTACCTCACACACACACACACACACACACACACACACACTTACTCACACACACACACACACACACACTTACTCACACACACACACACACACACACACACACATACTCACTCACTCACTCACTCACTCACTCACTCACTCACACACACACACACACACTTACTCACACACACACACACTTACACACACACACACTCACTCACACACACACACTCACTCACTCACACACACACACAAACACACACACACACACACTCACTTACTCACACACACACACACATACACACTCACTCACACACACACACACACTACACACTCACTCACTTACTCACACACACACACACACACACTCACTTACTCACACACACACACACACACACACACAGAGGATGTGACTTTCCCAAAGTTGGGAGCGCACGGGCGGATCGTTTGCTCGTCCTCGGCAGGTCGTAGGTGGGTAACCCTGCATATATGAGGGCAGCGGCGAGGGGGGGCACGGGGGGGGGCGAGGGGGGCGGGGTCCCCCGAGGCGCCGCTCGCCGTCCGCCCCTCTCCAGACGTGTCTCGCCATTAATTCCCGGGGACGCGACTTCGGTCAGAGAATGACGCGGCGAGGCTGTCGAATTCCTGGATGTGTCACCCCCCCCTCACCCCCAAACCACGTCACCGCTCATCCCGACTCTTAAACACGAGTTCTCCGGATGTCGTTCTCCGGATTTGAGCGATTCGTCGGCGCCAGCTGACCGTCTTCCAAGTCGGTTTTTGCCTCTACGACCGCTCGCCGGCCTCTGCTCGACCCCGACGTGGCGCCGCTGCGATCCCCAGTTCCCGACTCCGGCGGAGGCGAGAACGACGCGGACGCCGGTGGGTTCGCTGGTTTTTAAACGAGGGCAGAGCGGCGGGTAAATCGTCGGGCAGTCGGGGACTTTTGTTCGGTAGCTCAGCAACATCTGGAACATCTGGATCTGGTCTTCATGTTAGCGAGCCCAGAGCGCTAACTGGGGCTTGAGTCAGACCTACTGGTTTGGTTCCAACAGACCTACTGGTTTAGTTAGCATTAGCTCCAGATCCACTGGTTTAGTTAGCATTAGCTCCAGATCCACTGGTTTAGTTAGCATTAGCTCCAGACCTCCTGTTTAGTTAGCTACAGACCTACTGGTTCAGTTAGCATTAGCTCCAGAACTACTGGTTTAGTTAGCATTAGCTCCAGAACTACTGGTTTAGTTAGTATTAGACCTACTGGTTTGGTTAGTATTAGCTCCAGACCTACTGGTTTAGTTAGCATTAAACCTACTGGTTCAGTTAGCATTAGCTCCAGATCCACTGGTTTAGTTAGCATTAGCGCTAGACCTAGTGGTTTAGTTAGCATTAGCTCCAGACCTACTGGTTTAGTTAGCTACAGACCTACTGGTTTAGTTAGCATTAGCCACACACGTACTGGTTTAGTTAGCATTAGACCTACTGGTTTAGTTAGCATTAGCTCCAGACCTCTGGTTTAGTTAGCATTAGCTCCAGACCTACTTGTTTATTTAGCATTAGCTCCAGACCTACTGGTTTAGTTAGCTCTAAACCTACTGGTTTAGTTAGCATTAGCCACAGACCTACTGTTTTAGTTAGCAATTGACCTACTGGTTTAGTTAGCATTAGCCACAGACCTACTGTTTTAGTTAGCAATTGACCTACTGGTTTAGTTAGCATTGGAACTACTGGTTCAGTTAGCATTAGCCACAGACCTACTGGTTTAGTTAGCATTAGCCACAGACATACTGGTTTAGTTAGCATTAGACCTACTGGTTTAGTTAGCATTAGCTCCAGACCTACTGGTTTAGTTAGCTCTAAACCTACTGGTTTAGTTAGCATTAGCCACAGACCTACTGTTTTAGTTAGCAATTGACCTACTGGTTTAGTTAGCATTAGGTCCAGACATACTGGTTTAGTTAGCATTGGAACTACTGGTTCAGTTAGCATTAGCCACAGACCTACTGGTTTAGTTAGCATTAGCCACAGACATACTGGTTTAGTTAGCATTAGACCTACTGGTTTAGATAGCATAGCCGCAGCATCTCTGTGCTGGGCTGATCTGTCGTGTTCCTCTCATCAAGATGAACGTCCCAGTCCCCCCCCAGTATAACCACCACCCCCCCAGTATAACCACCCCCCAGTATAACCACCCCCCCAGTATAACCACCACCCCCCCCAGTATAACCCCCCCTAGTATAACCACCCCCCCAGTATAACCACCCCCCCAGTATAACCCCCCAGTATAACCACCCCCCCCAGTATAACCACCACCCCCCCAGTATAACCACCCCCCAGTATAACCACCACCCCCCCCAGTATAACCAGCCCCCCCAGTATAACCACCCCCCAGTATAACCAGCCCCCCAGTATAACCACCCCCCAGTATAACCCCCCCCCAGTATAACCACCCCCCCCAGTATAACCACCACTCCCCCCAGTATAACCACCCCCCAGTATAACCACCACCCCCCCAGTATAACCAGTTCCCCCCCCAGTATAACCAGCCCCCCAGTATAACCACCACCCCCCAGTATAACCACCCCACCCCCCCCAGTATAACCAGCCACCCCCCAGTATAACCACCCCACCCCCCAGTATAACCACCCCCCAGTATAACCAGCCCCCCAGTATAACCACCCCTCCCAGTATAACCACCACCCCCAGTATAACCACCCCACCCCCCAGTATAACCACCCCCCAGTATAACCACGCCACCCCCCCAGTATAACCACCCCACCCCCCAGTATAACCAGCCCCCCAGTATAACCACCCCCCCCCAGTATAACCCCCCCCCAGTATAACCACCCCCCCCCAGTATAACCAGTTCCCCCCCAGTATAACCATCAGGGGACAAGAAGTGGAGTGGAGGCCGAAGTTGCATCAGGCGACAGATTAAATCAACGCGCATTTGATCTCCCGCCTCGGAAAAATGCAATCGAACGCAAACCGGCGTTCCCGCATACCAACGAGGAAAGGAAGCGATCCCCGAGGATCCGCAGAGGGCGAAGACGGAGAAGACGAGGAGCTCGGAATCGCTCCTTTTTCCAGCAGCGCCGCAAAACGCGGTTCCTTTTACTGCAGGCTCCGCCCCCTTTGACCTTTAAGGATATGCGAGGCGTTAACCGGGCGCTCGGCGGGCGCCACCCACAGTAACGGCGCTCGTTAATTTTTCGACTTTAATGACACGAGTCCGTCGTCCAAGCGCGACGGCGGGCGCCAGCGGGACGTTTAACGCCGGCGCGCCTCCGCGGGAGGCTTCGCATCGGAGGGGACGGAGGTCGGGTCGGCGCGCCGCCGCCGCCGCCGCCGCCTCGGGCGTAAATCGCTCCCGCGCTTTATCGTTAAGTTTAGTAGCCCGGGAAATAAAACCAGCCCGTTAAATAATTTACGGCCGCCGTTAAAAGCGCGAAAACTGAAATCGGAACCCGAACTTCGTCCGCTTCCGTTTTGAAGCCGCTTCCGAGGCCGACGGCGGCGAACGGCGAGCGGGCCCGACTTGACCCCGCCCCCCTCGGGCGCGTCTCCCCGGACTGTGTGCTCGGGCGTGCCTGTCCTCCCTCGCCGCGTAGCGCCTTCGCACATGTGTTCCCGATTACGGGCCCGGCGTTCCCGTCTCCCCCCTCCTCCTCCGCGGCCGCTGCGGTATTCCGCGCGCGCCCGCCGGAAGCCTCGCCGCCAAACGAGGCGGTAATGACCGGAGCCTCCCCGCCGCCGCCGCCGCGTGAAGCGCGTCGACAAACGACGAGCCACACGCGCCGCGGTTGTCTCGACCTCGGCGGGGAGGCGCACATTCATCACGGCGGCGGCGGCGGTGGCGGCGGCGATGATGAGGTGCCTGGTTGGTAATGGAGCGCCGGGGCGCGGAGTCGCCGCGCTTCGAGGGGGGGCGGCGGCGGCGGCGGTTTAACGGCTTTTTTCAGCGCGCCAGCCTCGACCGCAGCGTCGTTTTATTGCCGTTGTCGAAACGGCGGAGGCGGTCCCGAGACCCAACGGACGCGAAAGCTTCGCCGATGGAACCGGGCGACAGATGTTGACGGATAAATGTTTCGAAATGTTTTCGGGGGGGGGTCGGCGAAGACGAGAGCGGCGCCTCAGGGTCACCCGCCGCGTTCGGCGTTCCGGGCAGCGCCGCCTCGCCGGGTGGGACGGGCCCGCTGCAAGGTCGCCGCCGGTGGTCGCCGGGCTTCGGTCTCGAATACCGAAACCCTCGGCGCCGCGTTAAAGCCACGCCCCCTCCGAGAGGGAGGGGCGGTCATGTGACCCCCCCCTTGAGCTGTGGACCTCTTCCTCCTTTTCCCTTTTCCAGTTAATGTTGCATCATCCCAGTTAACGAAACCGTTCCGACTCCGGACGATATTCATCGTAATACGTTCTGATCCTTTCGGAAAAGTGGACGTTTCCATGGTTACCGCCTGCCCTCGCAGTCGTGGCCCTTGACTTCGGCGGCGTTCCCGACCGGCGTGAGGAACATCTGGCGCCGAGCTTTCCCGTCCAATCCAGAACGCCAACCGAGCATCCGACGGTCCCGCCCCCGCCCCGGATTCGCCGACCTCGGCGACAGCAGAAGGCTCTGATCTCCGCGGTCGACCACCGACGGCGCCGCAGCCGCCTCTCTGGAATGACAGAGGTCAAAGCGGCGTTCCCTCCGCAGGCTGGGGAATGTTCTGGGAGTCTTCCCAGCGCTCCGCGGGAGGAAGGGACCGGCCGCCTTTTTTCGGAATCTCGGCTTCCGTCCACTTCTAACCCCGCCTCCTTCCGAGCCAAGCCCCGCCCCCCGCTTCACGCCACTCAACGAGCCCTTCTCCCGACTCAGGATTCGCTTTATCTCGACCAGTCTCGGAAGCGCTTTAATTGCCAGGCCCGAAACCGACCTCGGACACATCGGGGCGGCTGCGGAGGCGTCGGATGGCTCCGGCTCAGGTCGGCGATTCCGCGCTGCTCTTTTTCCTTCTCCGTCTGTCGAATCCCGCCGCGTTCTGCTCACGCGCTCGAAATAAACCGGAGAAGGTCGATCCCAGGGCGGTCTGCTCCCCTCGCTCCTCCGGGCGCCGCGTTAATTCCTGCGTGATTGTCCTTCTGTCGGATCGCGTGTCAAGTCTTCTTCTGAGAATTCCGAGCACATTTGGAGCATTCCCGACAAATAACGAATGAAAGCCGTTCCCATTTCCCCCTTTGAAGCCTCCAAATGTGGGAAAGGAAAACCGAGATGGCCGAAAGAAGCCGCCTTCTCTCCCCAGCGTTCCGGGGCAGAAGGTCACCGCAGGCTGCTCTGAATCATCAGCTCGGCTCAGACGCGCCGGAGCAGACGCTCCGACACATCTGGCCTCGGAAAACCCAGCGGCAGCTTCCTTTAGTCTGGAAACGCTCCAGCGCGCTCCCGTTAGCAGAGCTCCCGCGAGTTCTCGCTCAGCGCCTTTGGTCACGTGAAGGTTCGATCCAGGTTCTCCAAGTTTTCCAGGTTCTCCAGGTTCTCCCAGTTTTCCAGGTTCTCCAGGTTTTCCAGGTTCTCCCAGTTTTCCAGGTTCTCCAGATTCTCCAGGTTCTCCCAGTTTTCCAGGTTTTCCAGGTTCTCCCAGTTTTCCAGGTTCCTCCAGGTTTCTTGAGGTTCTTCCATCTTCTCCAAGTTACTCCAGGTTCCTCCAGGTCCTCCAAATTCCTCCCAGTTCCTCCAGCTTCCTCAAGGTTCTCCAGGTTCCTCCATGTTTCACCGGGACCTCTTCCGAGTTCTTTCTCAGCGTTGATGAGCACGGAAGCAGCAGAAACTTCCCGACACGCTTTCCCCCTCCCGCCTCCTCTTGTACTTTTTTTATTTCCTCGGGGACTCAAACAGGCACTTCCCGTTTCCCCGCAGGAGCGACGAGTCCGGATTAATTACAAAAGCCGAAAGACCGTGAAGACGGACGAGCGTTTGATCACCCAGGTGTGTGTGTGTGTGTGTGTGTGTGTGTGTGTGTGTGTGTGTGTGTGTGTGTGTGTGTGAGTGTGTGTGTGTGTGTGTGTGTGAGTGAGTGACTGTCACCTTGTTGTCATGTTATTAGCTGCGCATTTCAGTCGCAGCGATTCATCAACGCGGAGCTGCTGCACAAGGTCAACACTGGTGTGTGTGTGTGTGAGAGTGTGTGTGTGTGTGAGTGAGAGAGATAGTCGTGGAGGTGGGGGGGGGGCAAGCGAAGCTTTTATGAGGTCAGATTTCTGCAGGGGGGTAATAACCAGGTCAAGATTCAATTATCTGCCGGAGTATTAACCTCACGGGGTCTTTCAGGAGCATCAGTGGGCGGTGTTAGAGTGTGTGTGTGTGTGTGTGTGTGTGTGTGAGTGTGTGTGTGTGTGTGTGTGTGTGTGTGTGTGTTGGGGGGGCAGAAGCCACTTAAGGAGCTCTTTCATCACCGAGCACCGTGAACAGGAAGTTGGGAGTGGACGCTGCGCTCCTGCAGCTGGAAAATCCGATTTCCCTCAGATTGTTCTGGATCAAAGGCGGGCTGGGCGGAACCGAGTGGGGGGGGGGGCGGGGAAGGGGAAGGGGGGGGGCGCTCTGATTGGCCGCGGGGGTAACGCTATCAGGCTCGGTCCTCAAAGTTTTTGGACACACTGGTGCAGAGTCGGGATTCAGGTGGAGTCAGAGTCCGTTTGTTCAAACGGATAATAGAAAGAAAGGAGGCGGGGCTAAGGGGGAGGGGCTTCGGGAGGCGGGGCTACAGGGGAGGGGCAAAGGGGGCGGGGCTACAGGAGCACAAGGTCAAAAACAGAAAACTGGTGAAACACCTGGGGGGGGGGCGGGGCAATCACAGCTAATCACACAGGTGGGAGACATGGGGGCGGGGCAACGAGACACAGGTGGAACCCATCACTAATCACGGGAACGCCATACAGGAAGTACGAGGATGACCCCAGACTTCAAAATAAAACAGGATGTGGAGGATGACAGGAGGCATCAGATAGCGGGAGTCTGATGACTCCTGCCCAGATTAGATCAGATTATCTCAGATCAACTCAGATTAGCTCAGATTACCTCAATGTCAGAGGGAATCCTCACCCTATCCCGTCTTGGAACCAAACCCGACCCCCCTCCCGGATGAAATACGACCATAAATTGGAGGAAATGTTCGGTTTCGTGTTTCTGAGCGGGTGCTTTGATGTACCCTTCAGCGAAGATCAAAGCACCCGAGGACAGTCGGTCTCCTCGGAGGCTTCGCCGATGCCGGAGCTCGTCTTGGGGGGGAGAGCCGGATCGGATGTTTACAAGGTGATAAATGTTCCCACTTGCTTTTTGTTTTCTCGTTTTTATCCGGGTCGGGTGACCTCGCCTCCCCCGCCTCCCCCGCAACGACGCTCCCCTCCCGACGATCCCGCCTCGCGTCTGGCTCCTCCGGCGTTATTAAACGGCGCACTTCTCCCAACGTCCCGGCCTGTTTATTCCTCCGGACCGGCGGAGTAAATCAGAGCGGAATGCGGGCGATCAGACGTTCCCAGCCTGTTTTATCTGGGCGGCTTCCAGGTGATCTGAAACTTCTCCAACAGGCCGGAGAACCTCCTGGCGGATGGAAGCCGCCTCCAAACTGTTTGGTTCTCCGTCAAACTGTGAAAATATTCATAAAAAAGTTGGTTTCAGGCGTCTTTCCACAAACCGACTCTCGACTTCCCGTCAGCCGGAACGTTCCCAGTCCGGAGTTCCTCCTCCACGCTCCCTCCGGTTTGGTCTGTCAGCGGGATCCAGGGCTCATCGGCGAAGTTTTATGGGCTGGAGTCCTCCGGATCGGATTTGAGGGGTTTACCCACAAATCAAAGGGGGGGTTACCGAGGGGGGGTGCCCGGGGCCCCTCCCGGATATCTGGACACGATGCAAGAACCTGTACATTCGCACCTCCGTCGGGAATATTCATCCCGCCAATGAGTTGTGTTTAGATAGGGGTGTGTGTGTGTGTGTGTGTGTGTGTGTGTGTGTGTGTGTGTGTGTGTGTGTGTGTGTGTCAGGGTGGGGAGGGGGGGTCTTCGGTCCTGCCAACTCCATTTTTATTGTGATTTCTCTCCACGTTCCCTGCGGCCACAAGTCCAAAATTCCTCCAACTCCAGCCAGCGGGACTACGATCCGATAACCTTCGCCTTCACGGCCCGCCGCCGCCGCCGCCGCCGCCGCCGCATTTGACAGGCCGGGCCGCGGTGATGTCACCCCGGCGGGGAGCGAAGGAGGCGGGGAGCTCCAGCTGCCGCCAAGGCGATGGAGTCGCCCGGGAGGGTCTTTAAAAGACGCGAAAAAAAAAAAAAAGCTCGCCCGGGCCGACGAAGGCAGCGAGTCCTTTTCCCGGTCCCGGTGGTAAACATGTCGGATTCGGGATCCAAGACAACTCCGAGTTCCTCCAGGTTGCTGCTCTCAGCAGCAGGTTTGTTCTGAAACCGAATCAGAAGTATTTCCACATCTCCCCTTCCAGACTTTTTTTTTTTTTTAATCCACTGGCAGAGGCTTGAACCCTGAGTTATTACCCTTCAGTTCTGGTTCGTTTCCACGGATACAGGAACTGGGAGTGTGTCGGGGGGGTTGGGGGGGCCTTGACGGCTGCTCCGTCGGCGTTCTCGTGTTTCGTGTTTCATTTTCCGGCCCGTCGCTGCCGCGCCGTCTTCCAGGTGAAGCGGTGTTTTATAAACGACGGCAAACTCGGGCGGGAACGGCGTCGCAGGTGTAAACGGAGCGAGATGACGGGTGCAATTACCTCCGCTCTTAATTAATGTTAATTACTGTAATTATTTCACACTTTAGATGCAATAATAGTGTTAAACTAATGAGCACCAGAGCGATGGCCAGATATCACATGAGAGGGAAGCTGCTCCCCCGTTATCTACTGGCTGTTTGCTTACACACACACACACACACACACACACACACACACCACACACACACATACACACACCCATATTCCAGGGAGAGTGTGTGTGTGTTGAGAGACAGCTGGTCTGGGATCAGCAGCAACATCACTGGACACAAATAAACATTCGCTCGGAACATTCAAGATGTTATCAGAACACTGACCAGCACGCGTGTGTGTGTGTGCGTGCACGCGCGTGTGTGTGTGTGTGTGTGGGTGGGTGGGTGTGTGTTCTTGTACTTGCTACAAACTGAGTCCCAAAAGGGGCTGAGTACAACATGACGTCTATGAAGGTCCTCACAAAGATAGAAGTACAGGAGTGTGTGTGTGTGCGTGCGTGTGCGTGTGTGTGTGTGTGTGTGTGTGCCCATTACCCCCAGACGAGTCGTCATTATGAACCAGCATTATTTTCTGAGAACGTCCGAAACATTAAATCAGCAAGAAAAACAAGCTAATTTAGACATTTTAACGTCGCCCTCGGATTTTCAAATAGCCGATTAAAAATTCTTTGGTCTCTTCCTCCTAAAACGTGAAAGTAATCTGATTCAGATGAACAAAAGAGCCAGAAACTCGGGTCCGAGCGCTGATTAAATTTAAGACGACAGATAAACTTTCCTCTTGTTCAGCTGAAATAATAAATAAAGCCCCTGAGTGACGGCTCGTCTTATCTAATTTCCAGCTCCCCCGTTATTTCCTAACTGGACCTTTGGCCGGCTTCGTCGGAGGATCGGACTCAGACGCGCGATCCAGGAGATAAAACCGATACAACGGACGTGTTTTTGGAACGTCCCGAATCCATCCGAACCCGCTTGCCGTCACCCCGGAGCTGACAAATCGAAAAGCTTTTTTTTTAAGAAACAAATTCTCTGCCTTAATTCCTGACCCCCCCCCCCGAAGGCCGTCGTGTTCCGGATCCCGTGTCAGCCAATCAGAGCCCGCCGGCTGGCCCCGCCCACCAAGGCCTCGAGGAGGGGAACGCTGGAGCGAGAGACGTCGGGAACTCTGCTGCTGTTCACATCGTGGAAGTGGAATAACAGCTGCCTCTGGAAAGCTGTGATAATAATTGCGTGTGTGTGAGCGTGTGTCTGAGCGTGTGTGTACAAACGTGTGTGTGTGAGCGTGTGTGTGTGTGTGTACAAACGTGTGTGTGTGAGCGTGTGTGTGTGTGTGGTTGTTAAAACACGACTCTGAGAAAGCGCAGAAACCGTAAACCTGGATTTCACCGCTTATGTTGCATTAAAGTATCATTTCAGCTGAACGCTCAGCGACTCCGAGGGGGAAAGCGACTGGGAGGAAACCAGTAAAAGTCGGTCCCCGGGCGCCCGAGCCCCCCGGCGAGGAGGGTCGACGCCGCGGGCGAAGGGTTGGGGGTCCGCTCAGACCCCCCACTCTCGCCGCCGCCGGTTCCCCGCTCTTGCCCCGTCGCAAAAACTCCCCATCAAAACATCAATTATCCGTGCCCAGGCGGCGTTCCCAGCTCCGGCGGACACGTGGAGGATCGTTTCCATCCGCGCGGTCGCTCGCGCCGACCGCCGCTGACGTCTGAGCGAACGGCGGCGAGTAATTACCCGTGTTTATCCTCGCGCGGACGCCGGGAGACGATCTGCTGAAGCCATTAGGAGGCACGAAAGCCAAGATGTCGCCGCGCGACGTTGGAGGGAAACGTGGCGCCGAAGGGCGGGGGGGGGCGTCGCCCAATCAAGGCGGAGATCAAGGGGCAGGGGGATCAAAGAGGCGTTTCCAGGAGCATCAAAGCCGCTGGGGCGCGGGGTTCGAGGCGGTGCTCGAGGCGCTACCGTGCTCCGCCAGCAGGGGGCGCGCGTGGCGGAGGCCGCCGCCCGTTGCGCGGGCGTTTGTTTGCTCGTTCGCTCGGCGGAGATCTGAGCGGCGCCACGCCGAGCCTGTGATGATGGAAGAGCGAGCAACGACCTCGTCGGAAAACAGACGGCCCGGAGGTCTCGGGGGAGCCGCCGAGGTGGAGCGCCGCTTGAGCGGATGAAAGACGAGATCGGTCGTTCCGCCCGGCGGGGGGGCGACGACCGATGACCTCATTCGCCTGATCGGAACCCTCGTTAGTCCGAGTCTCTCCAATCGGGAGATAATCCAGTCAATCAACCTCTAAGAGGCGGAGCCAGCTGCTGGCTCCTCCCCCCCGACGCAGGGCCTGGCGTTCCCGTTTGTTCTCCTGAACGATCCGGATGATCATTAATCCGTATTAATTCTCCACAAGTTGGAGTGTTTAGTTTACAAACGCAGATCTGTCGGGAGCTGGACGGACGCCAGCGCTGGGGGAGGAGGGGGAGGAAGAGGAGGGGGAGGAAGAGGAGGAGGAGGAAGAGGAACGGGGGAGGAAGAAAAGAAAGGAGGAAGAGGAAGAGGAAGAGGAGGAAGGCACGCTGGCGAATTGCGGATACGATGGGCTTCAAAGAGACGAATAATTTAGCAGTCGCTTAAATAACGTTTTGCCGAGCAAACAAAGGAGGGGGGGGGGCAAGGAGGAATTCTGCTGAGGAACGTTGATGGGAAAACGTGATGGATTTCCTCTTCCCGGAGTTCGAGCCGTCATTTTTGGTGGATAAAGGACAGAGAGGAGAAACGTCTCGTCAGGCTGAGGGATCGTCCCCGCCGCGCGTTCCGCGTGCAAACGACGTCGTTAAGAACACATCCGGCGCTCCGGAGTCTCCGACGGCAGAACGTCGGGATCCGGCAGCGGCCCGGAGCGGGCCTTGGCCCTGGGCCAGGGCCCCACCCATCCCATCGGAGGCACCAAAGAGGAACGCGGGAGGGGGAAAAGCAAAATTCCCTACGTTCGTAGAGGCGGATACTGCGGATGGCGGGCGCGTCGGGATCTCGAACAGACGATCCTGCCGGAGCGGGGGCGGGGGCGCTCAGATGGGATTTCAGAGGCGATCCTTGATGTCCGATCTGTCTCTTCGGCCCCCCGGACGCCCGTCTGGGATGAAAAACCCCGAGTAATCTCGCCTCGGACCCGGAGCGCTGCGACTTCCCAATCGCGGCCAAAGAGGATGGATGCCCTCGGACTCGGGAACATCCATCCTCTCCTGTTGTTTGCTGCTGGAAATAAAAACCGACACGGATTCTGCAGGAATCTTTAATCCGAGCACGGCGGCGTCTTTGAAGTGGCGAGCTTGTATTTATTTATCTTTCCTTGAAGTTCACCTCCGCTGGTGTCTTTGTAGTTCCTCGTTTTTGGGTCCTATTATCGGCTCCCGCTCTTCCCTGAATAAAACATTTTCCGCTGCGGAAGTGTTTGTGACAGCTACAAATAGGCCGGCGCTCCGAAAATGTCACCGAGGACTCGCTCCGGAGTGGACGACTCCCACTTCCCGAACGCGCACGCCACAGCTTTACCCGGGCCCGAGACGCCGCCGGCTCGTCCGTGTGCAGGGAACGCCCCTCAAACGTTCCTGTTTGGAATTCTGAAGATGGGTCAGGAGAACTGGAGTTCTCCGAGATCGAGTCCAAGCTCAGACAACCCCCCAGCAGACCGACGCCACGGACGGATTTCGCTGGGAAAATCTTTGAAATGCTAATAAGCTGGAGGGAAGTGCCGTCTTTTTCTCCGAAGAAGCCAAAGGAAGAGGGGGCTTCAGAAGCGGCGCTCCGGGCCGCTGAGATGCAATGATGGGCTGGAATGAGCTGGGGTTCGCCGGAGGAACGCCGTCTGTCTTGGAAGCTCTCAGATGCCAACGTTCCAGTCGAGACGGAGGCAGCTCTGCTCTCGCTGGTAGCGTGGAGAGGGAAGGGCGGAGGGATATGAGAACCGGAGCACGTGAGGGAAAACTCGAGAGGAGCTGGTCCCCAACTTTAATCAGCGCACGGTGAGTGACCTTTGACCTCTTGGCACGGAAATGGAAGTTCTTTGTCCTGAAGATCCCACAAAGATCGGAACGTTTACGAGGCGAGGCCCACCGGGATCCAGTCCCTGATCCCTGGGAAACCGTTGGGACTGGGAATTGTCATTTTCAGGAGCTCGGTAGGTCAAACTGGAAAACCAGCAAAAAACCTCGGAGAGCCTGATCAGCAGAGACACTGGAGCTGGATGGCGTTCCGGTCGTGAGGAGACATTCGGATTCTATTTTCAGGCACAAACCCACCAGGTGCAGGAGCCTCGGAACGTTTTCCAGGATGGATGGACACGTTTGGCCGGGAATGAAAGGGCTCGGCGTTCCGTGGAGGCCGCTCCGGGACTTTGCGAGGGTCTGGATAAACAGTTACGCATACTGAGCGATTCAGGCAGCAACCTGGGCCGGAAGCAGATCTTTTCCGCTGAAATTCCACAGAATTCCAGGAATTACTGCCGAGGAAAAACGAGGCGGGGCCGACGAGGGTCACGGTCACACCCGAGGATCCCGATGAGCGGAGGGTGGCTCCCCTGAACATTCCCCACATGTCCTGACCAACCTTATCGGGAAGCCCCGGTATTCCCCTGACCTCTGACCCCTCCATGCTCTCTCTCCGACCTGGCCGCGACCTTTTCCTGGCTGGACTGATGAAGAGGCTCCGGATCTCCTCCTCCTCCCGACGAGGTGAGCTCACCCCAGAAGCATCTCCGCCCCGACGCTCCGGCCTCCAAATAAGTCACCCTGTTCAAACAAGCGGACGCTCCGGTCGGCGATTTATTGCCGGCACCTTCCCCCGGCGGCCGATAAGCGCCGTGATGGATGGGCGCCAGACTTCCCGGAGCCAAGATGGCTTCATCTTTCCCGTCGGAAGATGAGCTATCCTCGGAACCAATTGGGCCCTCCGTTATCCGACGCCATCCCAGCTCCTCGTGGCTTCCCGATCTGCCGTGTTTCGCATGGTTCCCCTTCCTCCGGACGACCGTGGTAGCGTTGGAAGCGTTGCCCGGTGTTCCACAGCTGAGATGCAAATTCCCGTCATTTTGGAAAGCCACTTGAATCCCAAAGCTCTTTGTTTTCCTTTCCAACTACGATGCTCAAGTGGAAGCGGGAACGGTGCGTGTTTACGTCTGGAGTGGTGAGGAAAATTAGCCGACGTCGGGACATGAAAGCTGGAATGTGGAATACTTCTCCCTGGCTTTGTGTATATGGATGTCGTGTAATGACACGGACTCATCTGCTGCTGGGCTCACATGTGGGAACGCCGCCCGGAACGCGACTCCGTGTCGAACACGGAGCGTCACGCCAGAGCTTTGTTCCTAAAAAGAACAAAGCCGAGGGAAAGGAACGGGATGAGGGCGGCGGGCACCGCAGCGGGAAAAGGGACTCCGGTGTGAGGAGACGTGTTTGTCTCCGTGTCTGACCTGCTGAAGGGAAGGTTGCCGCGGCGACACGAGAGCTGCCTCCGTGTTCCAGAACGCCTTCAGAGGATAAAAATAAGAGACGCAAGATGTCGGCAAATATTCCCGCAGAGTTGCTCAGTAAGTCAGCGTGTGTGTGTGTGTGTGTGTGTGTGTGTGTTTATGCTGCATTATCAGGACCAGGTAAAACAGTTGGTAAATGGACAGTTTTACAAAGCCACACACACACACACACACACACACACACACACACACACACACACACACACACACACACACCAGTAGGTGATTGCTGCCAGAGTGCTGCCACCTCCATGCCCCCCTCCCGCTGCCACTGGGGGCGAACTAGAGTTCGAGGTCTTGCTCCAACATGCGAACAGTTGGAACTGGGATTGAACCAACAACCTTCAGGTGACACCTCGCTCTCCCAACTGAGCCCCAGCTGCCCATTGAAGGTTAATGCTGGACATTTATTTTGAAAGGGTCAGGGCCTGGACAGCGTATTGAGTCAGTATGAGCCCTCACAAAGACAGGAGTACAAGTCTGTGTGTGTGTGTGTGTGTGTGTGTGTGTGTCCTCCCACTCATTCTACCTGCAAAGTGAGGACATTTTTAGCGAGGGGGGGGCATTTTGGCCGACCCCCACAACACAGAGTACGTTGAAGACGTTAAAGATGGTTTTAAGATTGAGGTTGGAATTGGGTTCACTTTAGGTTGAGGGTGGGTGTCTATGAAAGTCCCCACAGAGGCAGGAATATGAGTATGTGTGTGTGTGTATGAGAATGTGTGTGTGTGTGTGTGTGTGTGTGTGTGTGTGTGTGTGTGTGTGTGTGTGTGTGGGATGCCTCCATGCCTGGAGGCTCAACCAACCCCTCCACTACCTTCCCGTCATATCGAGCGCGGTTCGCCGCCTCTGCGATACCGTCAAACTCGCCGTTTCCGTAGTCGTCGATCGCGCGGATGTGTTCTTCCCGCTCGCGCTGCGGTCAGCGAAGCCGAGCCAGGAGGAAGCGAAGCGTGATTGGCAGGCCTCGGCGAGCGCGCGCATCGCTTCAAAGCCCCGCTATCGGTCCCGAAAACGCCAGAATTTGGCGCCCGCTGCGGCGCTCGGGAAGTCGGCGCGTCCCGTAATTAAAGGCAACGCATCTTTGAGTCCTGGACGTATTTGCCCAGATTAAACTCGCAAACACGATTTCGTTTCGCCGCGTCCTAATTTCCTGTCAACGCGCGTTGGCCCCACAGGGAAGCGCTTCCTCACGCATCGGCGGAAATCCCTCGCTTTTCCCGCTGCTGGAAAACGATTCAAGCGGCGAGGCCGCTAATCAAGGCGGGCTGAGCCAACGAATACGTGATTTACGACTTCTCGTATGTGGCGGGCGCGCTCCTCCGACTCGAGCCGCTGCCCGGATATAAATCCCCCTTCCCGGATCAGCCGAGCTCGGACCGCAGACTCCCGACCGTGGGAGACGGTCCTGATCCAACGGGGCTCTTCCGTCATCGTTTCTCCGCTTCGCCCGCCGCCACCTCCGCCGAGCATTTCCGTTTGCGACCGCGGCGGCGCGAGTCGGAAAGTTCCGCTTCCCGCCCCCACCGGAGCGTCGAAAATCAATATTTTAAATGTGTTTTTCCGGCCGATGAGGCGTCCCATTAGGTTATAAAGCACGGCCATTAAGCTAAACGGCCGCTGGAGCGAACGCTGAATTAAGTATGAGCGATGTCGCGCTCCTCTCCCCCGCTCGCCCCATTTCCGCGATTTTTCCGCTGGTTTCCCCGATGAAAGCGGCGTAAACCGGCACGGCGGCTCTTGTCCCGGGAGTAGTGGGCGTGGCCCGAAACTTGAGTGGGCGTGGCCCGAAACGTGAGTGGGCGTGGCCTAACCGACGGATCCGGGTTTCCTCACGTCGGAGCTTCCTTGCGTTTTGTCCGGCGAGGCGGAAACCTCCGGGCTTCCGACCTTGTTTACCCGCAGCCTTTTGTCACGGAATGGCAACCTATGCCGACGAGCGAGACCGTCGAGCCAAGGACCCGGAGAAAAGGCAGCGCTCGAGCGAAAAACGGCGTGCCACCAGGGCGGGTTGTTTTTCCCTTTTGCCGCGTCGGAGACCCTGAAGGAACAGCGACTCACTTAAAGCGAGTCCCTCGGCTCAGCAAGGGTCACGGAACAGGGCCGAGCCCGACGTCTCGTTTAGCGGCGGCTTTCTTTCAAGTGGAACCGAGCAGAATGTCGCACGCCACCGAAAACCTCGAGAACCCCGGCGCGACCCTGGAGTCCGCTTTCATCAAAGCGGACAAAGAGGAATGAATTTATTCCCGACCCTGAGAGGGTGGAGACCTTTACATCTGTTTAGAGAAGACCGACTTCAGGGAACGGGGACCAACAGAGGCGGAAAACGTCAAGCTGGAACGGATGAAAAGAAACTTTGAAGCACCCAGACCCTAGCGTTGACCTTTGACCTCTGACGCGTCGCGTTTATTTGAGTTACGGCGTTCCAGGTGCGTTTCTGTTTTCCGCATCTCCGCGGATAAAGTGGGAATGTTCGGATTAGGACGACCCGGCGGTCCTCCATCTGTCATTTTCCGTGCGTGACTCCCAGCCTGAACGCGTCCCCCGCGCGTACAGTACTTTCGTGCGCGTCCCGGGCGTGAGCGCGGGGGCGGGAGCGCCGCTCAGCCTGCCTGAGATAAACAGGACGTGCTCCGAGGAGCGGGACCGCAGCCAGTGGACACAGCTGAAGAGGCAGCTGTGAGGAGGAGGAGGAGGGAGGAGGAAGAGGAAGATGAGGGAGGAGAGCTAAATCGGTTGCGGAGGGCACGCCCCCCCCCGCCGCCGGCGGCCTCGGAGCGAGATCGGTCCCGACCTGACACCCAACTCGACACGTGCTCGGGCCCCAGAAAGGCATGAAAACCAGAAAGGGTGTGAGAGGGAGGGTCCAAATATGTGTGAGATGAGAACGTGTGTGTGTGTGTGTGTGTGTGTGTGTGTGTGTGTGTGTGTGTGTGTGTGTGTGTGTGTGTGTGTGTGTGTGTGTGTGTGTGTGTGTGTGTGTCAGGTGGGGTTTCAATCAGAAGGACCATCTGCCTGATGAGATGGAATGCCAAAGGTGTTTCCTTCCTGTGGGACGCAGTCGTGTAGGACACGAGGAAGGACTCCTCGTGTCCCGACATTCCGCCCCCCTCCTTCGTTAAATCCTGTTAACGCCGACCCGACACGGAAAACAGACCCAGTTTATCAATATCCTGATTGCCGAGTGCCGAGCTCACGGCAGGGAAAATCCGCAGTGTCGCTCCGGTCCGGACCGTCGTCTCCAGTTCCCTGACAGCTGACAAGAACCCGGAAAGCCCCCCCCGGGCCTGTCTGCGGAGTTCAGACGTTTCCAACTTAAAAGCACTCAGGAGCGGACGGAACGCTCCGAGTAAAAGGCCCCGAAGGCAGCGCTGCTCCCACACGGTGAGGGGAAGTGCACCTTTCCGACAGAGAAGACGGGAAAACGGTACGTGGGCGCTGAAGTGCCGTCGTCAGGGTCAACAGGTCCGTTACTCTACATGCTGACATGTGATTGATATTCCACGGAATATCATGGATATTCCCACCAGCGCAGGAGTCCCGTCGGGACCCGAGCCTCGTTCCATCCACCTCTCTGTGGTTAACTTGTGTTCCCCGCAATTGAAACGAAAGTTCCGACCTTTCCGCGGATAAATAAAATGCCAGGAGATCACCGAAGCCACACGGGTTGCCGTGGCAACAGCGCGCTCTTTGATTCCGAGTGGCGGGTATCAATCGGTGGGGGTCGGGCGGGGGCGTCGGTCTTTGAGGCGGACGTGATGGTTCAGCTCACCTGATGATCAAACGCCGGCGGCGTTCAGGGGTGTTTCTCTTGTTAAAATACCGGGAGGAACGGGAACGCCAGATCCGGCGCTCGAAATGGCAGCAGCCATCCTCTCCTGTGGCGCTTTGAACGAAGGGAGGGAAAACCGGAAGATGGAGGAGAGCAGGCAGAGTAAGGAATCCAGGTAAATGGATTCTGCGACTTGGAGGTCTCCATCCTGTCACGCTTTCCTCCCATTCCCATCGGGAAATCTCTCCCTCTCTCCCTCTCTCCCCCTCGGGAGGCGTTCTCATCCCGGAATATTTGACAGCATCCGCAGCGATCCGATCCTCGTTCACTCGCTTCTCGCACTGTCGCCACCATTCTGCTCCAGGAGGCTTCAACCTCGGAGCCGCCCATCCCTGCAGGGAAACTGATTATTCCCGATCGCTCCCCCCTCCTCCTCTCCCTGCTCCTGGCTCTCAGGTTTCCACCTTTCGTTCCCTGCAGGTTTCCGCTCTCCGAGCCTCTCCGTTTGCTTTTGTTAGTGGAGGCGGGAGCGTGTTCGGAGTTATTGTTTGGATGTTTCACAAGCTTGTTCCAATCGAGGGGAAGCTGGAAGGAAATATAAAGACATCAAAGGGCTGGAAACTCTGATAGGACTCGTTTTCCCACTAATTGTAACAAGGAGCGGCTCGACGGACGGTGAAATTTGTCCCTTGCCGGAGTCACTCCGTGTTCTCTCCAGGTGTGCTCGAGTTCCGTCGCAGGCTGGAACGTTGCCGGGTTCTCCGGGGAACGGGCTCACGCCCCCGGACGCTCCGGGGAACTCCAGCTGAGTTCAGGCCGGCGATGAAAGTGCTCGGAATGGCCTGGGATGAAGAGAAAAGGGTCTTATAAGCCCACCGTTCCATGTCGGAATGTCTCGAGAGCGCATCCATGCGTCGCAACCACTGGAAACAACCAGTCGGATTTGTCATAGGAAGTAGACGAGCTTCCGAGGATCCGGGACGGGCTTCCGTCTCGGTCGCTCCGATAATGGCCCTTCTTCCGTCTCCGCTTCCCTCCCCTCCATCCCCGGGCTGCGGCGCTCCCTCCTCACCACATGTTCCCCTCCTCGGGGGCCCTCCGGAGCGCCGTTTGATGAGACCTGGATTGAGAGCGCCAGAGTATCAGCGCTCCGCAGCCTCGGGCCCGGGAGAGGTTGTCACGGGAAGAGACAGGCCCACTTCACATTAAATATCATCTGACACCTAATCTACTGCACCTTCTGCCGCCATGATGAAGAGGAGGAGGGGGAGTGGGGGGGGGGGAGGGGGACTTCCCTCCCCCACCGCTCAAAGAAATCATCATTCCCCTTTTTAGCTCGGCCTGGATGAAGACGGAAAGCTGCATAATTAAAAGCCGTGAAAGAAAGAAAACACCACGATCCCAAGTGGCGTTCCCGACGTAACCCCCCAGAACGCAAATCCATACTTTTCAATCACTTTCCAATACTGACAGATGGGAACAGAATGCCCAGATGAGAGGCCAGGCGCGGATTCCCGAGGGATAATTACCACATAAAGCGTTTGCATCGGCCCCCTTAAAGTGGGAATACTGGGATTTAACCTGGGATCAATAACTCATCACTTCTGGGTAACTCTTTCTTCCTCTGCCGTGGCTTCAATCCCTCCGTCGATACGGTCTCAATCCCAGGTCGGATCTCATCTCGGGGTTCATCCGTTAGTCACATGACCCGTTACGTTCCGAAATGAAAGTGAGGAGGGAAATCAGGAGAGGGGGAACGTTCTCCAGGATGGAAACGTCTGATCTGTCGCTCCCACTTCCCGCCGCCTCTAATCCGCCGCGACGGGTTACCTTCATCTTCTCCTCACCTTCAGCGTCACATCTGCCCGATCGCTCCGAAACATCTGTCGAGGCTCCGTGCGCCTTCACCTGGAGCCTTCACCTGTCTGGATCCCGGTTCCAGATTTAACGCGTTTCTGAGGAAGGAGGCAGCGCTTCCAGCGCACGCTGGGGCAGGAACGCCACAACCGAAGATCAAAGCTCGACTCTAAATATCGATCATTTAACCCTTTGATGCGAATGATCCACTGCTAAGCCCCGCCCCCAATCGCAATGAGCCAATCACAGCGCCCGTAGCTATACCAATACACTAATGAAATTAATTTAAATGTGTTCCAGTTAGTTTACGTTAATTTTTGCGTGTTTTTTTTATCATGGAGGTACACACGACTCCGACACCATCCTGATCGGATGTGATGGGATCTACTTTATCGAAACGAGCGTCTGTTTTGGACGAAGTGCTAACGTGAGTAGAACGAGCGAAGACGTCTGCATTCTCGTTTTTATACTTTATTCGTAATCGTACGTGACTTTTGGAGCTCTCTGTGGAGACGATAGATCTTCCTTCGCTAGTGGAGGGGGCGGGGCTCAGCCATGGGCCACCAAACCCAATAGCTGTAGGCCACGCCCCCCTCCCCTGTGGGAGCAACCAGGTCAGGCTGTAAACCACCCACAGGAAAGGGAGGGAATATTTCAATATTCCGGGTTTTCCTGAAGGGTAACTTCAGATGGAGTATCACATAGCGTCCCCACCACCAGCCGCCGCTCCCCGGACCCCCCGCGGCTCAGATTCCCGCTCCGATAACGAGCGCCGAGCTTCGGGCGGTAACGCTACCCGCCCGCGCTCGCCTCCGAAATCAGCCCGGAATCACTCTCGCCTTCGGGCGGCCCGTTCCCGGGCCACTCCGCCGTTCAGCGGGGGCCTCTCGTGCTTTGAGGGAAAATGTAATAAAAATCCGCACAGCCGCTGCCAGGAAGCGATTCCGATGATGAAGACATCCATTGTACCTCGGCCTGGCAGCTTTCCTGTGTGTGTGTGTGTGTGTGTGTGTGTGTGTGTGTGTGTGTGTGTGTGTGTGTGTGGGAGGGGGGGTTAATGCGTCCAGGCGCGCACTTCCATAAGTGCTCGGCCTCCCGACCCCAGAAGGGCCGGACGACCTGTGAAGCGGAGGCGGAGTCTGGGCGCGACCCCGCCTCCTGTCACGCCGATCTGCCCTCACCCTCCGGCGGTGGGGGTGAGGGGGGGTCCCTACGGCCTGTCCATCACCCTTCCAGGATGGACGGCAGCTCCTCACCTGCCCGCTCAAGCGCGGGCCGGACGGCGTCTCGGAAGACGCGTCGACGGGCGGGCGGTTTTATTTTCGCCTTTATGGCGCGAGCGCATCATCATTTGGCAGCGGCGGAAGGTCGCCCGAGGGTTTTCCTCCATAAAACTCCGCGTCTGACCACCTGAGAGCGGAGGGAAACGAGCCCTGAAGTCCGCGGACTCATTAAACTTTGAAGGAGACCCGGGAAGAACCTCTTCCCTCTCGCTTTTCCCGTCGGAAAAACAGCTGGTTGGACTGAATCTTTAACGCTCCGGATGCAAAGGAGGAGTCGGATGAAAAATGAATCCCGCCGCGCGTTCCCGGCCTTTCAGCCGCGATCCATCAGGAAGACACTCGGGTGTAAACAACACACGATAAATGACGGAGCGCGCTGCCCTGGGGGGGGCACGTTCACCCGTTTTCACCATCCGCGTGCGGTATCGATTCTCTCCGGGTCCTTCCGAGGTCTCCGGAAAGTGCTTTTATTGGAAGTGCAGGAGTGACAACTCCAACCAGCGCGGATAATCGCCTCCGCGGCCGCCCGCGACCCCCCCCCCCCGCGTGAGGCGCTGAAAGCAGAGGCCTAAAATAGCCCCACTCCGCCTTTGGCCCCCGCGCTGCGAGAGCTTAAACTCCTGCCTACGGCCGCTCATTACGGAATCCCGCGAGCGGGCCGGCCGGGCGCCGGCGTCTGTAGGTGTGTGTTGGAGTGCCGGGGGAGGCGGGGGCTCCTGGCCGGTGTCAAAAGCAGTTAAATCATCGCACATGGGAGCAGAGTGGCACTTACAGCACATAAATGTCAGAAAGAGTTGGTCCATGGAAGCCTGGAGAACATCTACACTGATATAGAGCACACGTGTGTGTGTGTGTGTGTGTCAGTGTGTGTTCACACGGCATACGAGGACCGGGAAAGATTAGGCTCTTTTGGGTCCCATGATGGTTAGATGGTACGTATGTGTGTGTGTGTGTGTGTGTGTCGCTGTCCAAATATATTTAAAAGTCTTTTTCCCCGACCGATTTTCTAATCTTTCTTTAAACCTCCTGTAAAAATAGGTTAAAACCGTCGACCGGCTTCGACCCCTTTCCAGCGTGAGACTTCCGATCGCCCCCGACCCCCCGCACAAGCAGGTGATGATTAAAGTCTGACCTTACGCTTAATTAGTGGCGGCGGGGAGATTTTGGAGCTCGCCGATGAATCATGGGAGGAGGGAAAAACAGCCACCAGGGAAACGTTACCAGGGTGATTAGGGCCGGGGCGGTAAATCGATGGCGGCGAGCGAGCACGCACGGCGGCGGCGGGCGCGCTCCCGTTTACCGGATCTATATTTCATGATTATCAGAGGAGTAACCTCACAATTCCACGAGTCCATCCACTCGGAAGCCTCCGCCCGCAACCCTTTAATATGCGGCCGAGGTCGGGAGGGTCATTAGTTATTCAGGAGTGGAAATCGATACCCGAGCGGCCTGATTACGGATAACCGTATGTGGGAATGGCAGCTGGGAGGGAGGCTTCCGCCACCCTGGAAGTTCACAGCGGGCTGTCCCGGGAAGTTTCTACGCCATCGGGCAAAGAAAACCCCGCCAACCGCAAGCTCGATCTTCTGAAGCAGCGCGGTCCGGTCCCGATCCGAGTTCCTCTCGATTTAAGAGGCCTCTTCATTCCTCAATCGCTGATTCCCTCGACGTTCCCGACGTCGGGGGGGGGGAAAGCTCCCGCCGCAGCAACAATGCGGGGGAGCACGTTAAATGGATCGTGGCTCTTAAACGACCGGACGCAGCATCTGCGGGACGGCGTCAGCATCTGGATCAATGTGCCCCGACACACACACACACACACACTCACACACACACACACACACTCACAGTAATTGAGTCTATTGAGCAGGAACAGCGTGCCTTCTCGTTGCCTCGGCGTTAATTGGGTTCTGTGCCCTTCCCTCCTACATGAAACACGTTTTTACGGTCCAATTTAAAAACACACAGCAGCGTGATTGGGGGGGGTGAGGGGGTGAGGGATGGGGGGTGAGGGGTGAGGGATGGGGGGGGTGAGTGATGGGGGGTGAGGGGAGGTGACAAGGCGGGTCATCTGTCCCACTGGTGTTCAGGCGCGAATGGGGGTCGCCCAATACGTGGTTCAGGAAGGAGGGGGGGTTGAGGAGGGGGGGTGTGGGGGGGGTCGGATAAATAATGATCAGCTCTCAGGAACATATGCCACCAACTCACCGCTAATGACTGATTTGCCAGTCGCTGTTTTGACCCACGTAAATGTTCAGACGCGGAGGTGAGGCCAGATGTTCGGCAGATGCGAGTGCACATTAATAGACCGCGGATGCAGATGTTCTCTCTTACACACACACACACACACACACACACACACACACGCGTACACACACACACACACACGTGGGGGTTTTATCGGCCGATGTCTTCTGGGAGTTTCTGGGCGAGGACTCTTGTTTTCGGCTCCTTGATATTTGTCCCATTTGGATTCTCGTCCCGCTGAAAACACATTCCGGGTTATTCCGAGATAAACAGCCGAAGCCCCGCCCCCGTTTTTGACTGCCTGTAGTTAAAGCGTAATAAAGACTCGGACGAGAGAGCGGTTTGGGGCTCCGGGAACGTTTCACCACATTCCTAATTGCTGAAGAGAAAAATGCTGCTTCAGGATTTAGTTTACGATAAAACGGTTTACCAGCTGGCGCCGGGCGCCGAAACCGGCCAATCAGGCTTCAGCGATTCAGGGCCGATCCATCAGCCGGATAATTGAACGACGTTGCCGTTTTAATTAATGAAGGCTCGGATCAAGTCCTTTCCAAATTAAAGGCGACATAAAGACTTCCTTTGTCCCAAAAAATTAGCAAATTAACGACAGAAACGGATGTTTAGCTGATTGTTAAACCCTGAACCTTCACAATAAAAGCACTCATTTACTTTTCATTGAATTGTAATTTCACAGTTAAATTCCAGTTTTCCAGAAATTGGGAGAAAGCTTAAAAGCTCCTGAGTTTCATCTTAGAAAGCTGTTTGATTTCGTCTCCGCTGTCCGGAAACTGCGTCCGACTCCCGCGAGGGCGTTCAGGGCCCGGGTGATGACGAAGGTCATCGGAGAACTGCTCGGGACCGCCGCGGTCGCGCCTGGCTTCCCTCAGCTTCTAATCAACGCGCAACGTGATTCCGCCCAGAGACGGAGCCGCAGACTCCAGGCCCCATACTCGAGGAAGACTTCCCCCACGGACGTCACGTTGGGTGTCGGCATGGAAGTCCCGGTGGTAAACTTCCCCGGGGGCAGTGCGGGACTCGCCCTGCTCGCCATCAAAATCCAACGCTCACTTAATCGAGAGAACGAAACAGCCCCAGCTGCTCCGGGTGAGTCCCAGATGTTGCATATTTCCCCAGTTTTCCTTAGTCGTCCCGTTCGGATTTGAGTCCGGTCAAAATCACGTTTTCCTGATAAAGTTGGGGAAATCCGGAAAACCAGGCAGAAGGAGACGGGCGACAGGAGTTCGTTAAAACGCGTCAAAAAACGACGTTGGAGCGTGCGAGTGGAGTCGGCCCGTTTCCCTCGACCCTCATCCCGATAATCCCATTCATCCTGCCTCCGGAGCCGGCCTCTCTCCGGGAATATTAAACAAATCGTCGGGCCTCTCGGAGCCGCGAGCACGAGTCCGGTGGCGGCCTTGAAGTGTGTTTGGATGGAGCGCCACCCCCCCCCCCCCCCCCCCCCCAGAGAGAGAAAGAACAGAGAGGCAATAACGGGTCCGATTTCCCCAAAGGTTCCCACTCCGGCACCAAAATTAATTGCGCTATTCCGAAGATGAATAAAGGCATTTGTGCTGTGATTAAGGCAGGACCCCCCCTCACCCCCCCCCCCCCCAGGCCTGAACCAACATTAAATAAGCCAACAGCAGCGCCTGATGGACTCCACTTCCACGGAGTCTGAGAAGGCTGACAGGGAACAGAATGCAGCACATTCCCAACCGCCTCACCCCCCCTCACCCCCTCACCCCAATAACACGCAACACTTTGTAGGTGCGGCCAACGAACACACGCACACGTGAAACACGAGACGCGAGCGCGGGCCTGTCATCCGTCAAGAGACGGGAGCAATAACGGCGAGAGCGTGCAGGATTCCCGCCGAGAGGCCGCCGGTGACAGAGAGGCGATAAGAGGAACGCCGGAGCGCCGGATCTGACGGACTGTCAGCGCCACCCGATTTTAATCGCCACCTCGGGTCGTCACGGGGCTCCGCACTTTCTGGCATCTGGGAGCAATAATGCAGGGGGGGGGGGGTTCGGCGTTTACCTCCGATCCTTCTGCGAGTGTGTGCGAACGCTTCCAGGGAACGTTTGGGACCAAACGAGGCATTAAAATGGTGAGTCATCTCCTCCGTGAGCTGTCGGGAAGTTTGAGTCTGAACAGCCCCCCCCCCCCTCGTTTAAAGCCGATCGGATTTGGAACGCTGCTTTTCAGCGTTTGGCACCCTCCTACCTGGATCAGCATCAAATCCCAGGAGGCCTGCCTCCCTCCGGCCGGCCCGGGTTTCATCGCGGAAAGTTTTCCCCGTTTTCAGGGGCTGCGTCGCCCCGGAATTGTGTCGGGGGGGTGTTGTACGGAGCGGGCTTTGGGAGTGTTGCCAGCCTCCATCAGCAAATGAAACAGACAGACGATCCTCCGGAGGAGGAATGTCTGGATGGATCTCTCCGGGCTGAGGGTTCGCAATGTTTGCTGCAATATTCCCGATCCCGAGAACCCTGGGAATGCCGAGCCGGGCCGTGGCGTGGACCTCGTCCACCACGGGTCCTTGCACACGTTTGCATTTAATAGATTCACTGCGACCGACTAAAATGGAGCCTCTGCGGCGATGAAACATATTCCCGCATGTTTCCCGGGAATTCTCGGAGCTGCATGTTCGACTTGCACGCACAGCAGACGTTTCGGAGGAGGAAATATCCATAAAGCTCGTTATATCCTCCTCTCGGGAAGCGCTGCGCTGGACGACCACACCAGAGATTTTCCCTTTGTAATCCGGTCCAGACATTCCAGAGAGCTGCAGTAGTTCAGGTTCCTTCTGCTGGTTTAACATTTGTCCTCTGGGAACGCCAGTCCGCTCCGGACGGCTGCACTGCATCTCGGCGTCCTGCGTCCTGTCAGCAGCAGCTCGGATCCAGAGCACCGCGACTGCTGCCGGACAGGAAGCCTTTACGACCGACACTCGGTGGATAGCGGTGGAGGCCCTAAAAGCAGACTTCCGGTTCACGCCCCGTGTTTATCCCAAAAACAAGGCCTGCCTGGCGTTGGCGGGATTGGGCACCGAAACCTCGCGGTCGGATTTGAGGAAACGGCGCCGACGTTCTGGGAAAATCAGGGCTCCGAAATTAGACCGTTGGGTTTGAGAAATGAGGGGTTTAAAAAGGGGGCGGGAATTCTGGTCAGGTGACCCTCCGCTGAACCCCGACCTCCGCCACCGCTCTGGGATTCACGGGAGCGTCATCCGCTCAAGTGGTCCGAAACGGGAATACAGCGAGAGCCTGGAGGAGGGGTGGCGGGCCTGACAGACGCAGAGAGATCCGAGGAGGAGCCCGGAAAAAAAAAAAAAATCCGAAACTGCAGCGGTTGTTTTCTCTGGACCGCCACCGCCGCCGTAATTCATTTCACACGGATGCGTTTTCAGGACCTCCGAGGAAAAACACGCCGACGTTCGCTCATTCGGTTTCGCACATCTGACTTTTAAATCGGAGTTCTGAACAAACGTGTCATCCCGCTCCCTTCCCGCCTCGGAAACAGCTTCCAGGCGTCTCCCGTTGTCAGAGGAAGAAAAACGGCGTTCCGGTGTAACCAGAGACCCGCGCTGAGGGAACCGGGAAAACCAGCGGAACGTGAAGTTACAGGCAGACGTGATGAAGAGCCGAAGTGATGAAGAACCCTCGGAAGCACGACGGCGTTCTCCGAGAGCGTGGGAGAGAGCGGCGGCCATTTCGTGCCGGGGAACGAGTTTCCGGTGACGTAGGCGAGGCCCCCGGCGAGCGCCGCTCTCCCCGCCAGGCTGCCGACGGAGAACGACCGCCCGCGAAAGCTCCCCGAAGTCCACGGGGCCCCGACGGCGGCGACACCAATCACCGCACCTTTCAACACTCGGTCTCGGGGGGGGGGGGGGGTCGCCGCTCGCCGCCACGGCGAGGACGCCGCTCCGCATCTGAAGGCTTCTTCATCTCCCATCAAAGGCCGGGAGGAGCGCGAGGAAGAGAGCAGTAAACATGTTTTTGTCCTCCAGACGCGGAAGCGAGCGCCAGTCGCCGCGGCGATGGCGGCGGCGGCGGTGAAGCGGGCGAAAAAATTAGATTAGATAAAAGTTTGTTTTTTTTTTGGGGGGTGAAGGTGTCTGGGAACAAAGCTTCTGTTCAAGTCAACAACTTCAATGAATCTGTAAACACACACACACACACACACACACACACACACACACACACACACACAGCTGTGGGTTGACACTTAATTGGACTCAGGCTGCCGCCGTGACGCGGCGTCAGGTCTCCTCGATGGAGCGGTAGCCGCCGAGCGAACATCTGCGCCGCAGGCGGCGTTCGCTCGTTCCTCGGGGGTGATGTCATCACGACGGGGCGGCGGCGCGGCCCGCTGAATCAGCGGGCCCCCCCCGTCCGCCCCATCTGCTCCGACCTCGCAGGACTTTTAGGTGTTCCCACCTCAACCCCCCTCAAAATAGCCGTCGCCGTGACGACACCACGGCCTTCCCGAAACCGACGAGACTCCGCGTTTGATTCGCTCGGTCTTGATGAGCGGCCCCCCCGATTATCGCTCTTCCCCCCTTCGCAGGGAAAAGTAGACGTTTTCTTTCTTCCCCTCTCCTAAATCTCTTTAACTCTACCTCCACTGACCCCGATTCCGAGCCAACGGAATGTTGATGATGGCAGGATGGTTTATTCCCTCCGCTCACGCACTTCCTGCCCGCGATCACGGAGCGTGGAGAAGGTCTTTGTTTCCATGGATCCCGTGTTTGTTTGGCGGGGGGGGGGGCGTCTTATGTACTTGTTTACGGATCGCCGGGGCCGCGTGCGTCGCGTCTGCGAGTTTTCCGTCTTCAAAGGCGGCCTGGAAAAACGCCGGGTGGCGAAACACGTGGAGGGAGAGAGAGAGAGAGGGGGGAGGGCGGGCGAGCGAACGCTGCGAAGGTCGACATTTGTTTTCACTTTTTTTTTTGCACCCATCCCTGAATCCGACGCGGCGAAGGTCGGATCCCTCCTCCGCAATAATATTTACGTTCCCAGACAGGAAAACACGTTTGATCCCCCCCCCCCCCTCCTTTATTTAAGGCGCTGTCCCCCGTCTGGCCCCGCCCCCTCAGGAGCCACGGCGCTCCTGGACTCAGATGTGGGACCCGGTGCCAAACTTGGCCTCGGTTCTTCCAGCAGACGGGAATTATTAAGCCCGGGCGCTCGGCTTCCCGCAGCATTTTCCCGTTTGATCAGCGAGACAGGTTGCCGTAATCCGCCCACATGCAGGAATGTGCGGGAGAGGGAAGAGCGGGAGCGAGGGGTCATTCCTCCGGGCTCCCCGGCTTTTATGATTTTTCCTGTTCGCCGTTCCTCTCCTCATTGTCCGAAAGCGAATTTGAGGCCCCATCCTTCGCTTCCTGCCATTCTGAGCTCGGCGCGCGGCCGTCCGGGAGTCCTCGCGCCCCGACGGGCCCCTCGGGGACTCGGAGAAGAGGGACTTCCTGGCGGCATTGTCCGAGGAGAGCGTCCTGTTTACAGCAGCCGGAGCGTCGGGAGCGTCCTGCCGATGGCACCGCCGACGCTCCGGGCTTTTGGGAGGCAGAAGACGAACGGGCAGATGTCCGAACCCAAACATTCCGCTTCCTGACGACCTCGGCTCAGGCACCGGGAGCTTTCCCGGCCTTCCTGTGTTGTTGCTGGACATCGGCCGCGCTCCGGCTTCCATTTCTCAGTTATTCCGGGTATTACCTCGCCGCCTCCGTGTTTATTATGGAGCGCCGCTTTGCGGTTGATGGATCACCGCGTTGAGCCCGTTATAAATCACCGCCGCCGTGACCTCTGTGTAATGTGGGAATCGGACCCAGAGCTGATCCGCACGAGGTCGGGCGTAAACGATAAGATCGCCGAGGTATCCGCCCAACGAGCGCGTTCCGCTAAAAACGCTGACGGAACGCCGTGGAAAACCGTGAGTTATTGCCCCCGGAGAGCACATTGCTCGCCGCGTCCCCCCCCCCCCCACCGTCGGTTGCTCCAGCGCCTCGCCGCTGCCAAGCTGGAGCTTCAAAGTGCCCGTGAACGTCAGGACATCCCGCCGCCTGAAGGGGAACGCTGACGGAGTTACGGGAAGTCAGGGAATGTTTTTTTAAGAGGTCGGCGTCGGTATATCAAACGCGACAGCGCGACCGGAGTTACAAGACGAGCTTCGCGATCCTGAAGTAGCACGAAGCAAAAACAGGAGTCGCGGCCCGGCGAGGACGACGGTTCTTCCCGTTTTTTCCTGGAAGCGTGGAGCCGTGATGGGAGCTCAGACGGAGCAGCTAATAGGGCTTTCCGAGTGGCGCTAATGCAGGAGTTTCAAAGAAAACAATGGATCCGAGGGAATTCTGGGTCACACAGAGCGCCCTTTGACAGGGATCGCCCGGCAGGGAACGTCGGAATTCTAAATGAAAAATGAAATTGGCCGCCGGGCCCCCTGAAACGGATGACCCCCCGCTTGGTCGCTGCGAGGGCTTCGCGTGGCGGCTCCCTCTCGGAGCGGGGACTCGTAAAAGTTGGGAAGGTTCACTTTCCTCATTAGGCCGGAGTCGGCTTCGATTTCCTGCGAGAGCGGAGAGTGGCGGTTCTCCGGTGACGGGTCTAAATGTAAATCACGGCTGAATGGAATTACACCAACAGGCAGACATCTGTATTTTAATTGGCTCTGTGCCATGCCCCCCCCTCTCCCCCCCCTCAGCAACAGGCTCCCAAAAAAACACGGATTTATCGCCCTGGTTGGGAGTAAAGGCGGCGTTGGTCCACCGAACACGGCGAGCAACGCCGACGCCCACGCGGCAGAAACAATATTTGTCCGATGAGGTCACCGCCACCATCGTGAGGAGGCCCCGGAATATTTCGCTTGGCGGCTTGCTGCGCGTTCCCCCCCCCCTCTTCCCAGCGAGCGTTTGTTTGGACTCGGCCGGGATTATTTTTACTGCGAGGTCTCCGGCCATGTGCTGCTGATTGTGACAGGATCCTGACAGGACCGCGTTCCTGGAGGAGAGGGATTATTCCAGGATGGTGGAAGCCGGGTGGTCAGATCTGGAGGGCCGCGTTACAGACGACGGAGAGCAACGCGATCCGGCAGGGAAGGAGCTGGGAACGCCGACGGATTGACGGATAACGGGTTCATCGCGCGGGCCAGTTGTTCGGAGGGAGACGGGTCGGAGCGTCCCAGCGCGTTCCGCGCGAAGAACGTTCCCCGTGAAGGGGCGGCGGTTGTAAGTGGAGCATCTGGGAAATGGGAATTCTCGCTCCTGCAGAAGCATTTCCCAAAAGCCCGGCAGCAGCGGGAGGAGAGCCGAGGCCCGGGGCCATAATTGGGCCATGGATTTTCTTTTATCGTCGGACTTTATTTTTTCTTTTATTTATTTCCCCCAGGAATTTTTGCCCTCCCTCCTCCGATCCGCCATTTGCCAGAGGATTTACGTCCCGGTATTGAGTACACCCAAAGAGCCACTCAGCGGAATAAGTCCATTACTCACTCAATTACTGGAACAGCACGGCCTGCTGGCTCGGCTCCGGAGGAGCGGCCTCGGCGAGGTCTCAGCGCCTCAACGCCGAATCCGGTTCGCCGACTTTCCGCCCCTCTCCTCGGTGGCGACGGACGCTCTTCCCGAGACGGAGCGTTTGCTCTAGCTTCGCAAACGGTACTCCTTTAATTACAGAAGAGGGAACGTGATTTATCACCCCCCCCCCATCCCATCCCATCCCATCCATCCCGGAGGGGAGCAAACGGGAACAGCTTGTGGGAACGCGCGCCGAACAATTGTTGGTGAAATCATCCGTCGCATGCAGGAATTCTCAGAGGAAGCGCAGACGCACGCGCTGGGCTGCTTCAGCCCTCCGTCCCATTGTTTGTCACAATGCCGTGTTTTTTGGGGGGGGGGGGGCACTCGGAGGAGCTTTTCATCTTTGGATCGTATCGCGGGACTTCCCACTTGAGAAGAGAGGGGATACGAGCATCTGGTGGCAGGAAGGAAAGGAGGGAAAGTGTGAGGGAAGACGGGAAGGGAGTGCATGCGGGCTGTCACATGCAGCATAAATCAGGCATCGATAACGGCCCCCCCCCCGCCCCCCCAAGTCACTGCTTCGTCAGTCTGTTGGGTAATTGCGGGAATGCTGATGGGGTGATTCCGCAGCAGCTAAAGGAAAACAGGCGAGCGTCTTCTGAGGCTCTGGGAAAAACAGGAAGTGAATCCTAAACCGCCTTTAATCAGGCGACCGTGACCCCCCCCCCCCCGAACTCTGAGGGCGCCGTTGAGCGTTCCTCTGGGACAACGCTCCCGCAGGTGGAGGAACCCGAGACTGGGAAGCGAGGAGTCAAGAGCCCCCCCGCCTCCCGAGTATCCAAGCAGCTGAGGGTGAACGAGCAGGAATCCGAGGTCCAGGTCGGGGGGGGCGGGGCTACGGGCGACGGGAACGATTTCTCTCTCGATCACCTGCTGGAAAACGGCGACCTCGCCGGCGGTGAGCGGCGAGCTCCGCCCCCTCGGTCGGACTGATTGGGACGCTCGCGGAAATGAGCTTGAAGACAGAGAGGAGCTCTACGCCCCCCCCGCAGCGGCAGTAGCTTCTGCAGCTTTGAGGAGAACAAAGCATCAGGATGAGCTTCTTTGATGTCCTCCAAGTCAGGGGCATGATACAGCAAATCAAAGACTTCCAAAGGAAAACGGAGATAAAAGACGGTAAATAATGGATCACATGTCAGGGATGTCAACATCTTATGGAATATTTAGATTCCACCCAGTTTAGACTTGTTGATTAGGAAAACATCAAAGCCGCCCTATTCTACTGGAAGTGCGACGTTTTCCAAATTTCCTAATAAACTGAGCCGTTGCCAAAACATTCCCAAGCACGGATAAAGTTACGTGTTGCGTCCGGAACGTGACGGAGGGCAGACGTCCGGGCGGTGACCTCAGCAGTCGGGGCGAGTCGCCCAATTCAGGAGGAGACATCAAAGCGCAGGGATGAGCGCAATCAAAGCCGGCGTTGCCTCAAGGAGACCGGGTGATTGCCAAGCGCCGCTAATGCTCTAATGCGAGCGTGGGCGAGATGGAGTTGCGGCGAGGGAGCGTGGGCCGCGGCGGGGCAGCGCCGGCCGGCCTTCCGCCCTGCTTTTAGTCGACGCCGCGATGGCGGGGAGCGTTCGAGGACGGAGAAGGCGAGGATGTCTGGAGGTCTCCGGCTCGCGTCTCATTCAATGTTCAAAACATTAAAAGAAAAAAAAAACACGGTTTCTATGGTTACGTCGAGAAGAGCCCGGGGTCAAAGGTCAAGGCTCCGCAGAGTTTCATCTCTTTTGTGCATCAACACCTACGAGTCGGACTAAATCGGGGGGTTTGTCGGCGGCAGCGAAAAGGTCCACCAGCTTTCCGAATCGCCGTGACGATGACGCGCTCGTCTTCCTCCCCGTCGCGCTGCGGCGAGACGTTGGGGTCCGAAAGAACCCAGGAACGCCTCTAACGTCTTGGGAGGACCCCCCCACACACACACACACTTACCCTTTTACCCTCACCCCCCTCACCCCCCCCACACACACACACTTACCCTTTCACCCTCACCCCCCACACCCCCCCCCACACACACACACACACACTTACCCTTTTTTACCCTCACCCCCCTCACCCCCCACACACACACACTTACCCTTTCACCCTCACCCCCCCCCCACAGGATACATGAGGTTGATGTGTTCACAGCCTGACCTGTATGTACTCCCCCGCTCCGACCTCTGCTTCCTCCCCGTCTTCTTCCCGTTTTCCTTTTACTCAGCAGGGGTGTGTGTGTGTGTGTGTGTGTGTGTGTGTGTGTGTGTGTGTGTGTGTGTGTGTGTGTGTGTTGGGGGGGGTCTCTGAACCCAGATGAACGACGCTCCACATCCCAAGACTGTCCCGTGATTCCGTACTGCTGCAGTACGGAGGCCCCAAAATTCGATTTTTGAGACGATTCCAGGCCTTCCCGTGATCCCGCTTCATCTCCGGTTGTGGAAGGACAGGGATCGGGACCATCGGGGGACGGGACAAGAGTCGGCGAGCGCGTTCGCAGAGAGCGAGGCGGCGTTCCAGGCCTCGGCCCTGGGGAGGATCCGTTACACGCTCCTGGCTTTCACTGCCGAATCCCTCTCTGTCTCCGGTCTGGAGTGCCCCCCCCCAACACCCCGGAGCACGAGTCCCGTAAAAGGAAGACTGCGGAATCCGCCGTTAACGCCGCGTTTGCGGCTTCAGCGCGTCCTGTAAAACCCTTCGATTTTAATCCACGTCGTTAGCATCGACTCGCTCCGACGTTCCCGCTCACGCCGTCTTGGGTTCGGAACGTCTCCGCCAGCCTGAGGAAGAGCAGCCTTCCCCCGTCTCCATTAGCTCTCCACACCGGCGATCCGATCGACCCCCCTTCTCCGCAGGACGACCAGCAGCCCCGAAGACGTCCGGTTGTCACGGCAACGGCAGGAATAGTCGGTTTAAAAAAAAATTAACTTAAGAGAAGCAAGCCGCAGCACGCCGTTAACAGACTGTGACTCCGGAGCGGGAAGAGATGGGAAAAGTGCTGAAAAATAACGACCTGGAGCGGTCCCTGCGTCAGTGATTTATCCGCATCTCGTATTCCCGCCGCCATCCCAGGGCCAGACATCAGAGGGGCCGCGGCTTGATTTAATGCCGACCGACGCGGCTCAAACGACGATCTAATGCTTCCCGTTCGAGGGGGAGATGGATGCCGGGACTCGGAGGGAGCACGGTCCCGACCCGGATGCGTTCAAGGAGCGTCGGATCGCCGAGCTCCGGGTAAGAGCCTGGTTCCGACGGAGCTTCCGTGAAACGCGCGAAACCTGAAGCAGATGTTAACGGCGTTCCCGCATCTGGATGGAAAGGTGTTGAAAGGAATTTCTTTTAATCTCTGGAATAACGCAAACAGCGTCTGCGAGGCAGATGACTGTTTACGCCTCGCCGACTGATGTTGGGAATAGCTCCGACGGCAACCTTCGCCGGGAAAAACGAAGAAAGGTGTCGACGGGTTTAAGCTTTGATCTGGAGCGTCTTCCGCCGCTCGCCAAGATTCCAAAGGCGAGGTCAACGGTGGGCGGGGCTTCAGGGGCGGGGCCTATCGTCGGATTTGGAAGCGTTTGTGACATCAGAGTTGACGCTCCGAGTCCGACGTCCGATTTAACACGATCCGCCTTCAGAGGGAACATCGACGAGGTCGGCGCGCTCGCCGCCGTCTTTGATCAGCGCCCTCGTCGATATCAGGTTCGCGTTCATTCCGAAGAGCTTTGATCTCGAAGCTGCTCTGAACCCTCTTTGAGACGTTCCCGTTTGATCAGATCCAGACCAAGAAGAGGGAAAACAGCCGGAAAATATGGACACCTGAATCCCACAAATCCCAGACCGGATCCTCGCCGAGTCCGCCCCTCGACTTTCGGGCGAAGACGGTCGGAGGCGACTGTTCTCCCCGATCCGGGGTGGGTGTGTGTGGGGGGTAGTCAAACAAAGCCGCCTCATTCCTCAGGCGCTGTAGCTTTGACCCGGAATGCTCCGCGAGCTTCCGTAATTGCCTCGGCAGCAATAACGCCCCCCCCCGCCGCCCATCCGTAACCCCGCCGTCGACGGCCAGAACCTTGGTTCGGCAGTAATTCCCGGACTTATCGCCCTGAGCTCACCTCGCCTTGGCTCCGTGCCCCCCCACCCCCACCTCGTGATGGATCGGGGGAAAGGGGGGAAGACAGGCCATCCAGATCCAAACCGCGCCCTTCCCGGCCACGCCCACTGGCACGTTCCGGCCGTCCGTCTTTCCAAAACTCTAGACAGGCGTTGGAGCGGACTCTGGGCCCGTTGCCATGGCAGCAGCAGCGGCGGCGGCGGCTCCGAACAGACATCTCATCTCCGCGTTCCTCCGGGATCGTTTAGAAAGTCCGTGGCGGGATGGAGGACGGTTCAAGGTCCCGTTGATGGGAATTCAGCGAGGCAGCTGCGGACGTACAACATCTGTCAGAGCGGGAGGGCGTCGGGAGCCCCCCCGCCGGGACTCGTGTTGCGTTCAGGATCCACGTGTTTTTCCCGGTTCCGAACACACACCGGGAGTAGCAGATGATTCCGGAGCGCTCGAGCGTGAATTCGGAGGTCAGTTTCTCCGTTTTATTTTCTTTTTCCCCCCACGGGTTTGAATGATGAAAGGGGGGGGGTGTGGAGGGGGGGGCGGGGGGTGTGGAGTGGGGGGCTCACATCCAGACCACAGACGTTCACGGCACAACCACGGCGGCTGATGCAGGCGTTCCCGCACATCTGGGGAAGCGTTCCGACCTGTGGTCTGGAGTGATGTTTCCCAGAGATGGAGCCTGAGCGTGCGGAGGCCTGCTGCTGCCTGGAGGAGATAACGGGGGGGGGGCTGGTACCAGGCAGCACCGCGGGATCCCTGCCCCCCCCCCCCTTAAACACGCGTGATAACACCGCCGCTTTAATCCCATCTCCGTGCGAGCGCCCCCCCCCCCGCACATCAGCTCTCAGGCAGCTGAAAGCAAACAGGAGGAGACCCAGCAGGGAGCCCCCCCCCCCCCCCCCCAGGGTGCCGCCGGTATTCCGAACAAATGTTTGTTTTGGGTTCGAGCGCCGTCGTTTGATGCGACTTGTTGCTGCGAGAACCTGAAGCAGCGATCGCAACAAGGTGCAACAGCAGCCCCCCCCCCGGGTGCACCCCTGCCCCCCCCCACTCATGATGAGACCAGTATCCATCATGTGTTATTCCCATTTAGAGGGAACCCCAGTCCAACTAGATAATGGGATGGGGGGGGGCGGTTGGCCTATCCGAGTCCCCTGCTGCTACAACATCAAACATCCCATATCTGGGGGGGGGGGGTCGGGGGGGGGCTCCAGAGGACGGCGGTCAGCGGTGGAGTAATAAAACGAGCTCCGAGTCGGGATTAGGGACCGGCTCCGTCGACTGGAAAGGAGCCAGGAAGTGAGACGGCGCCAGAAGGGTTCGCGTTCCTCGGGTCATGTGACCGAGCTGCTGGTGGTCTGGGGAGGAGGGGGGGCCGTCTGGGGGGGGGGTGGAGAAATTAGTCCAGCGGGGAGGCGATGACTGGGAATGAGTCACACCAGTAACAAAACTCCATCAACGCCTTCATCAGCAGGTCCGGGGGGGGGGGTCGAGCCGACCCCCATCGCCGTGGCAACGCTCCCACAGCCTTTCATCCGGCAGGCGGGAGCTGCGGTCTGGGCCCGGGGAGGGAACGCTCCCCGGCACAATTTGGAGCCACTTTTACTGGATTACCTCAATTTTCTGCCGACACACACACACACACACACACACACACACACACACACACACACACACACACACACACACACACACACACACCTCTTTCCTTGGACTCCACCTTCGGAAGGAGCTCCGAGACCCGGAACGCCGAGCCCCTCGCCGATTTATCAACAGGGAAGCAATCGGCCCCCGTCGGCAGCTCCGGTTGACGGGAAGCTGGAACCCGACTGGAGGAAAGTCCGGGACCGCAGGGCGAGGAGTCGCAACGTGGTGGGAACGCCTGCAGCGGGAAGGCGGGAGCGCTTTTATAGGAAAACCGCAGCCCTTCGCACCCGCTCCTCGCCGACGCTCCAGCAGCGTTGGCTGCAACATTTACGGCGTATCGTCGCCCCCCCTCCACACACACACACCTCCGGTGGTCCTGGGAAGCGCGGAAAACGCGGCGCCCTTGGAACTTTTCCAGGCGCGGCTCCCGTTTCGTTTCCTTAACCGCGCCTCCCAACTTCTACTTTCGACGTTCCGGGGACTGCTGGAGGTCAGCGTGGAAGACCGGCGGGGAGAGACCGTCCCCCGAAACGAAGACGTTGATTTCGCCTACGCGTGGCCGCCTCGCCGACCGAAGAGGAACTCGTAATTCCGAGCAGATGGGAAGCGGGAACGGTTTCTGGGATTTCAACCCCGGTTTTCCAGGATGATTCCGGGCTCCTCCCCCCAGCCTCCCGTTCACGACTCGGAATATTTTAAATTAAAGTCAGACGGGCGAGGATCTCGTGTTTTACGCCTCATCAGCTTAATCTCCGGTCGAATCTTCCCCCGTTTTCCAACCGGGAAAACCGACGTCCGCCGTGCCCGAGTTTATCCAAAGTCGCCGTTTTGACCGCGTACATTATCGTTAAAAATGTCAATGTATTCATGGCAACCTTTAAACGGCGCTCCGATGCCTTCAAAGCATCGGAAACCTGACGATTCAGCAGCTCCTCCATCTGCTGCCCCCCCCCCCATCAATTAGTCGCCGTATTTGCATGTTCATCCTGTTTGCGAGCGATTCCCGATGTCGGAGCGCAGATGTGCGAAGACGCGACGTGGACGCCGCCGTTCCGGCCCCAGGAGACGGCGCAGGTAGTTCCCGTTTCTTTGCTGGACCGCCGCCCAGGTCAACATTCCGAGGGGCGGACCTCGGGATCAACTTCCTGTCGGACCCTCTGCGTTCCCCACTAAACCAACATCTTCCCGTCAGTCGCCCACCGGGCTCGGAGCTCGGACCTTTAACCTCGATGAGATTAAGCAAACACTGGTTGGCGTGCGTGTGTGTGTGTGTGTGTGTGTGGGGGGGGGGTGATTGATGGCACTCGTGTCGTCACGGGCAACGGTCGGAGGAACAGGCTTTTCACGCGACAGATAAATGCTGAGGCGAGCGCGTCAGTATATACGCTCTACCAAGGTGCGTAAGACGTTTATTTTTATGACCACACACACACAGACCCCCCCCCACACACACACACACACACACACACACCCCAGAGGACCAGACTTTATGGCCACGCGCTCCTTCTTGCTGATCTTCAACTTTCATCTCCACTGATTCTTCTTTTAACGGCTTCAGACTTTTATTTTGACGTGCTGAAGCTCAGCTTCCTTTTTCATAACTTAAAGGAATCCCGTAAATCCCTCCTTGACTCTCCCCGTTCTCCGCCAAGCGTACCGTATACCGGGCCTGTGCAGGCCGTCGGCCGATACGCCTGAGCATCACCCCCCACACACACACCCACACGACTCGTGGCATCATCAGCACACCTGAGGAAGGGGGCGTGGCCAACGACCACAGGCCTTAAAGTGAGGGGTCACATGACCTCTGCCTCAGCTGCAGCTCGTCCCAGTAAAAATGATCTACGAGTGTTTGTACAAACGTTTATTTTTGGGATGTTCATGGTGCTGCAGAATATTGAACACACACACACACACACACACACACACACAGGAGCTGGTCAACTCTCATCTACGAATTCTTTCATCTTCAGACTTTTATTTTGACATCCTGAGCCTCAGCTTCTCTTCTTAGAGCCGATCGACCCCCCCCCCACCCCATCACCCCTAGTGTGTAACCAACTCTCCCACCTTCCATAAATCCCTCCTTTACTTCCTCACCCTCTTCCACCGCCTTCATCCCAACATTCTCCTCAACCTGATTCCTGATTCCCTCATCCAGGTTTTACTGATCCGTACTTCCCGATCCAACTCCCTCTGGAGCCTCCGTATTCTCGTCCTCCATCACGGAGTCACATTGGAGCCTGATTTCTCACACACACACACACACCAGAAGGAACTGATCAACTCATCTACTTTTATATTCTTTTTATCTTCAGACTTTTATTTTGGAGCAGCGTGTGAGCATATCGTATACCGGACCTGTACAGGCCGTCGGCCGATACGCCCCCCACTAACGCCTCTCCTCCAGAACGCCGAGGCTGCGACTGTCCCGGGAGCGTGCTCCCGCCCGACTGAGCTCTTTTGTAGCATCGTCAGCACACCTGAGGAAGGGGGCGTGGCCAACGACCACAGGCCTTAAAGTGAGGGGTCACATGACCTCTGCCTCAGCTGCAGCTCGTCCCAGTAAAAACGATCTACGAGTGTTTGTACAAACGTTTATTTTGGGGATGTTCATGGTGCTGCAGAATATTGAACGAACACACACACACACGAACACACACACACGAACACACACACGAACAAACTCTCACCTACAAATTCTTTCATCTTCAGACTTTTATTTTGACATCCTGAGCCTCAGCTTCTCTTCTTAGAGCCGATCGACCCCCCCCCCCCCATCACCCCCAGTGTATAACCAACTCTCCCACCGCCCATAAATCCCTCCTTTACTTCCTCACCCTCTTCCACCACCCTCATCCCAGCATTCTCCTCAACCTGATTCCTGATTCCCTCATCCAGCTTTAACTGATCCGTACTTCCCGATCCGACTCCCTCCGGAGCCTCCGTATTCTCGTCCTCCATCATGTTGGAGCAGCGTGTGAGCGTATCGTATACCGGACCTGTACAGGCCGTCGGCCGATACGCCCCCACGTCGCTCCCCCACTAACTCCAGACTCTTCCCCGGAACGCCGAGGCTGCGACTGCCCCGGGAGCGTGCTCCCGCCCGACTGAGCTCT